>VALJ01000102.1:0-101514 GCA_005771605.1 Scutellaria baicalensis
TGGGTTTTTGCACATTTAACCCTAAGTTTTTGCCTAATATTTATTTTTGTATCAAAAATTATTAAGTGTTTTTTATCAAATATGTTAATGCTATTTTTTTTTTTGTTAATATATATAGATCAGAAAAATCCAACAATATAATATCCAAGAATATTTATTCTTATATGATTTTTTTTCTCTAAATTTTTATATGATTTGGATAACACATCTTTTCATAACTATTCTAGTAGTGTACCCGTGCGTTGCACAGTGTGTTATATATATAATTATTAAAAAATATAATAACATATAAAATGTAATGATTATTATTTTAACAAAAATATATTGATACTCTTTTAATTTGTATTAGTATAAAGCTAGGTATTTTAACTTTAAATTTATGTCATTATAAATAATTATATTTGAAAATATTATAAATTTGAAATATATAAAGTAATGTATTAATCTATGGATTAAACAAACAAATAAAAAAAATTGTGTCAGAACATTACATGGGTAGTGAAATTTTAAAAAATAAATTTAATATCTAAAAATAAGTTATATGTATTAGAAACGTTATGATTTAAGTATTGAGATAAATAAATTTATATTTTATTGGTATTTATAACTATAAATACACACGTATTTTAATAATTATTTTGGTTCAACGCCACATATAACTCATTTATTTTAAATCAAATAAAAAATTATATCTGCTTATCAAATACATGAAAATCTCTCTTGCTATCTATTTAAATGAAACAATTCAAAATTGGACTTAATCTACACATTTTGAATAAAAAAATTAGAATAATAATTATAAGATTGATTAGTCAATATATCAGAGACTAAGAATGATGAAATTTTATTTTGTAAAAAACCTGAAAAATTACCTCTGTCAAATCCCTTATGCCACCTCAATTAATCAGAATATAAATATAAATAAAATTTGACAACAAATAAATATAAAATAAGAAAGATAAAATTAAATATATGTATATTTCAAAGGGCTTATTATTTAAGAGTAAGTCTCTTGTGAATCAGGTGCATGGATCTTAGATCCATGCACCCGGGTCGGATTCGGGTCAGGGGGACCGCACCCTCTTTTTTTTTTCGCTCATGATTTTTGAAAAAAATCACATACCAATAGTATATGTTAGACATACATTTACGTTATGTTAGACATACCTTTAAGCTATGTTAAACATACCGGTTCTGCCCAGATTTCATGTCTTGTCTTTTTTTGGCTTGATTTTTGAATTTTGGCACATACCACTACGTTATGTTAGACATACCTTTACGTTGTGTTAGACATACCTTTATGTATACTTAAATATACATTCGTATATGTTAGACATACCTTTATATATAATTAAGCATACATTTATACATGTTAGACATACATTTGTATATAGTTAGACCTACCTACACATTGTTGGTCTAATTATACACAAAGGTTGGTTTAATTATACACAAAGGTTGGTCTATTTGAGTGAATTTTGGATGAGCTTCAGGACAAGTCTTCAGCGCGTGGGAGCGCGTGCATGCGCGTGGGAGGCGCGTTTTGGGCACGTTTTGGGCGCGTTAACGGGCGGGTCAGGTGCATGGATCTTAGATCCATGCACCTGACTAATAAAAGTTTTTGCCTTTATTTAAATAGCCCAGTCAACATAAATTATTATTTAAGAAGACCATGTTTGTAAATTTTTAGTAAAATAGCTCATATTCCAAAATTATGTAACTTTGATACTAAAAACATATTATAATTTGTAATCATTTTTAAGTTCAGAACTCATATAACGTGTTTTGGGATGTGATACATGCGTGGTGCATGATTATTTGGTACAACGGATTTCATTTAATTTATTTTTATTTAATATTTAGGTGAAATTAGGTGAAAGGCTAGTTGGATAAATATTTATATAGGAAGGGTTAGTGGGGCTAATTTACCTATTTCAAATGAATAAGTTGGTTAACTTGCAATAATAATTTTAATCTAATTTTTTCTATTTGATATGTTTTATATGTGTAATCTATTAGGTACACCTATAATATTTTTTTATTTCTATATTTTAATATCAATTTACAATAAGTTAATACTATATATCATAAAAACGTTTAAAAATGAAAAATCATTGAAGCACACACACATACATTTCCATAGTTCAGTTTGATAAATTTTATATGAATATTAAATTTAAGATCATATAATGATTGATTTTATATATTATATATTTAAGATTGATTTAAAATAGGGTAAATTACAAAAAACAACCCCAACTATCGACTTTTTTAAAATTGCAACCTAATCTATTTTTTTTAAGATTGTCACCCAGTCTTTTTGTGGTTTCGCCGATTGTAAAATTTCCGGTCATTTTTCAGGCAAATGAATTAATTTTTTTCACTTTGCAACCCAAACTTTAATTTGTTTGTCTAATCGCAAATCATGATTTTTTTTTCACTTCACACTGATACTTTTATGTTATATATATGAGTGTGACATTTATGTTATATAAGTATGATCGATATTCATAAAATAAATATCAAGAAAATATTGGTCAAAATTGGTGAAATATATGTAACATCGGTAAAAAATCGATGGAATATCAATAAATATCGAGAAAATATCGGAATATATTAGTAAATATAGGAAAAATAACAATAACTATATGTACCCATATTTTCATCGATATATTTTCACGATATTTTCATGAATTTAAGTTACCTATATTTTCACCAGAATCAAAATTTTCATTTTTGGTTGCAATCTGATAAAAACACAAAGTTCAGGTTGCAATTAGATAAAAAAAAAAAAAAACAAAGTTTAGGTTGCAAAGTGAACAAATTAATCTCCATTTCGTCGGAAAATTTGCAATCAACAAAACCACAGAAAGATTGGGTGGCAATCTGAAAAAAAATAAGATTATGTTGCAATTTGAAAAAAGTTGATAGTTGGAGTTGTTTTTTTGTAATTTACACTTTAAAATAAGTACTTAAAAATAAGATGAGAGATAATAATTAATATATAATCTCTTATTTCATCTTATTTATCTATTTATTTTTATTTGAAATTTCTATACAATAAATACTAAATTGAGTATCATAACTGATTTCTTAAATTAAATATTTATTTATTTGTATTGAATTTCTTAAAATACAATAAATATGTCTATTTATTTATATTTGTATTGAGTTTCTTAAAATACAATAAATATGTTTATTTGTATTTATTTATATTGAATTTCTTACAATAAATACAATATGAAAGCAATTAATAGGTTTCTTAAAAGAGTAATTATTTAATATATAGATAATTTATTGTAATTATTTTTGACAGGATATCCTGCTTTTATATATATATATATATAGATATAGATTATAATAATTATATTATACAAAGATATTATACCATATATATACACACACGTTTGGGGATACATATTTTTAACATATCAAATATGTTAAGATTTTCTTTAATATCTATAGATAACTAAAATCTAATAATATACATAAGATCCAACAATATTTATTGCATATTAATTAATAATATCTACTACATAAATATATTAATATTGCATATTAATTAATCAACTATCAACTATAAAATAATATATAATAATTATACTATATAAATCTTACTATAATATACATTATACACGTTTTCACATGCATATTTTTAACATATCAAAGTTTTTTTTGTTCATATCTATACATAAGCAAATTCCAATAATATAACATCTAATAAACTTTTGTCTTGTATCAAAATATTTAAGTTTTTTTATCAAATATGTTAATGTTAATTTTTATTTGTTGATAATATATAGAGAAGCAAAATCCAACAATATAGTATCCAAGAATATTTATTCCTTATTATATTCTT
The DNA here is from genome assembly GCA_005771605.1 of Scutellaria baicalensis. Classification (NCBI taxonomy): domain Eukaryota; kingdom Viridiplantae; phylum Streptophyta; class Magnoliopsida; order Lamiales; family Lamiaceae; genus Scutellaria; species Scutellaria baicalensis. Next base: position 3,860 of record VALJ01000102.1, read on the forward strand.
ATTACTAAGTTTTTGTATGATTTGGATAACCGCTTTTCATAGCTATATTATAATAATTGTAATATACAAAGATATTATACCATATATTTACATACATACACGTTTGGGGATAGATATTTTTAATATATATTATTTATAATATCAACTATAATTAACAACTTAAAATGGGTGGGAAATTTTTGAGGTTACTATTTTTAAGGGTAATTGTTATTATATATATAGACAGAGATTAACTAATGTAGGTTAATTGTTTGTACTTATGTTTTTCAAATAGATAATATACAAGTCTTTCAACCTGAATTTCTTTATTATATTAATTATTCAATTTTATGTTATTAAGGCAAAAGGGATTAATTTTATCATTATAAAGGCAAAGGGTATCCATTTCGCTACTTGTGTTTTAATAATAATAATAATAATAATAATAATAATAATAATAATAATAATAATAATAATAATAATAATAATAATAATAATAATAATAATAATAATAATAATATTGATGAGATTCCATTTTTGTATAGATAATCTTTCATATATTATTTAAATCATATCTGATTACGAATCTAGAATATATATGTGTGATACATCCATTCCATATAAGATTTATGTATACGAACGTTACATATATGATTAGTATTTGTGCTATTTGATTTGGATTGTAATGTAAATCCAAATTATATTTATTGCTAAGGAGTTTGGATTTTCGAAGGATTATAATAGTAGATTAGTAAATTATAAATCTAATTTTAATAAAAATACAACAAGCAATTCAAAAAAAATTATACTACACGCGCGGGTCGGGTCAGGTGTATGGATCTAGGATCCAATGCACCTAATGCATAAAAGTTTTTGTGGTGAAGATAACTAATTAATAAGATATGGGATCTAATTGGTTAGATAGGTTTTTTATTTTCAAATCATATCCATGAAAATCAGAGAATTAAATTATGCTAGTTTTGTAGATATTTAAGGTAATATTACAATTGAAAGATAGACTAAATATTATAAAAATAATATTGACTAAATATTACGAAAATAATATTGACTAAATATTGTATCGACTAAATATTAGGAAAATAATATTGACTAAATATTGTATCTTAGGATATACTTTTGTATCTTTGGTAGCTATTTTGTTTTCATTTTTACGTTATAATCATATTATTTATTTCAACGAAATAGAATATCCTCAATAATTTTTTAGACAATATCCTCTCCTCACATGATATTAGTAGTGGAATAGATGGAATAGAATATCCTCAATAATTTTTTGAGACAAGAATAGAATATCCTCAATAATTTTTTGAGACAATATCCTCTCCTCACACTTATGTGTTGATAATCAAAATATTGTGTGGGAGAAATATTATGTATATTCTTATGTTATTGAGCTTTATTAGTTTCTTATATGAAATAATTATGTGTTGATAATCAAAATATTGTGTTGGAGAAATATTATGTTTATTCTTGTGTTATTGAGTTTTATTAGTTTCTTATATGAAATAATTAGAATGTTAAGACTAAGCTTATTGGTGACCAAGGTTGGGTCACCACACTAAATGACAAAAAAGAAAAAAAAATAAAAAAAATGTTTATTGAAATGAATTTTCACAACCCGGGGTTGGCCACCCAAGGTTGGATCATCTTTTTATTCTCACTCTTCATTATATTGTGACAAGTGTCACAATATAATTGGTAACAATAACTTTATGTGTACATAATTTAAATTGTTGATATTGAAAATAATATATATCAAAAAAATATAAAAAAATAATCAAAATTCATGATTTTGTTTTCTCTATAAATAGAGTCAAATATTGATATATTTCGAAACATAATTTGAAGATCTCGTTTTTCTCATAATTTGAAATTATATTTTCTCACCAAATTTTTATCTTATAGATTCAAATAATCCAAATTCTTTTTCAATCTCCCAAAATTATCCAAACACTCAATCATTTCCAAATTGCGAAGATTATCCAAACACTTCATATTATCCAAACTCTCAATTTTCTCCAAATTACAATCAAGTTCTTGGGATGTTCATATTATCCAAACTCTCAATTTTCTCCAAATTACAATCAAGTTCTTGGGATGTTAATTATATCAGTAGCATATTTTAATTGTATGATAAAAAAATTCTTATTATAAATATCAAATTTAGAATATCAAATATTTTTTATATATTTCTTACATTTATTTAAAAAAATTGATTATATATAATATTCAATAATAAATAATGAGAAAAATATTTTATAGGTTGGGTTGAGGTTACTAATAAACGCTTAAAGAGTTGGAGGTTGAGTTGTGTTGTAAATTGTGTATGTGGATGAGAGAGAAATGATTTTTTAATTAGAAGGTTGGGTTGGGTTGGGTTATGAATAAACATAGCCTTAGGTGTAAATTGTGTATGTGGATGAGAGAGAAATGATTTTTTTATTAGAAGGTTGGGTTGGGTTAGGTTGAGTTGGGTTGTGAATAAACATATATGTATTTTGGTATTTTGAATCTTTGTTATAGTGCATGCAGTGAGTAAATAAAACATATACTTACATGTGGAAAAAACGTACTTATGAATGCAAGAAGCATACTTATACTTATATACTTACATGCAAGAAGCATACTTATACTTATATACTTACATCTGGAAAAAACGTACTTATGGATGCAAGAAGCACTTATACTTATATACTTACATGTGGAAAAAACGTACTTATGGATGCAAGAAGCATAAATATACTTATGGCAAATGCTGCTGTGCACCAGGTGCACGGATCTGAATTGGTGCAACTGGGGCGACCCGACCCGGATCCGCACACCTGGATTTTCTTTTTTTTTTCTTTTTTTTTTCGCTTCAGGCTGTTACCTTTATGTTGTAAAGATGTGACCTTTACGTTATATAAGTGTGACCTTTATATATAAATGTTATGACCTTTATGTTCAGTAACTTAGAAAAAAATGAAGATTTTCAGGTTTTTTCGCTTCAGATTAAGACCTTTATGTTGTATTGTTGCAACCTTTATGTACAATTTTTGTGACCTTTATGTACAAATATTATGACCTTTATAATCTATAACTTTGAAAAAAATTGAAATTTTCAAAATTCAGTGCATTTTAAGGATGAATATATGTGTAGCTAATATTACATAAATGTAAATATGTACAAATTTTGTTAAAATTCTTCATTTTTTTCTAAGTTAGAGTATATAAAGGTCATTACATTTATACATAAAGGTCACACTTATATAACATAAAGGTCACATGCATATAACATAAAGGTAACAACCTGAAGTGAAAAAATAAAATTCAAAAAAAATAAAATAAATAAAAGTGCGCGGATCCGGGTCGACCCGGACCCGACCCGAATTGTATGTACACCAGTTGCACAGGAGACTAACTCTATACTTATTTTGGTGTTTTGAAACTCTGTTTTATTGCATGGAATGAGTAAATAAAATTCATACTTACAGGTGGAAAAGATGTACTTATGATGCAAAATGCATACTTATATGTATTTTGGTGTTTTGAAACTCTGTTTTAGTGCAGTGAGTCAATAAAACTCATACTTATACGTGGAAAAGACGTACTTATGAATGCAAAAGACATACTTACATTTATTTTAGTGTTTTGAAACTTACATATGAATGCAAAAGACATACTTATTTATTTTAGTGTTTTGAAACTTTGTTTCAATGTATGCCGTGAGTAAATAAATACAAATAACACATGCCTATAATTATACAAAGTCATACTTATAGCCTATAATTATAAAAAAGTCATACTCATACTTATAGCTATGAAAGATGTACTTTTCTGTAAATCATTGACTAATTAATATTTAAATTCATCAATTCTATTCGACTTTTAGAATAGAATTCTAAAATAATAAAGTGAACTGAAATTTGGTCTCTTGAAGATCTCCCTCTTTGGTGATCGCCACGTCGGAAAATCCTCTTTTCTAATCAATACTTATGTGTTTAAAAGACACTTATATGCTTAAAAGGCATACTTGGACCAGAAATATGGAAGAATTTAGAATACATACTCTCTTATATGCTTAAAAGGCATACTTGGACCAGAAATATGAAAGAATTTAGAATACATACTCATGTTCAGGATCAATACTTATGTGCTAAAAAGACATACTTATGTACTTAAAGACATACATAGACCAAAAATATGAGAGAAATTTAGAATACATATTCATCTTCAATACTTATGTGCTAAAAAAGCATACTTATGTGCTTAAAAGACATACATGGACAAAAATATGAGAGAAATTTAGAATACATATTCATGTTCAGCATCAATACTTATGTGCTTAAAAGACACACTTATTAAAAAACATACTTGGACCAAAAATATGAAAGAATTTAAAATACATATTCATGTTCAGGATCAATACTTATGTTCTAAAAAGGCATACTTATGTGCTTAAAAGCATACATGGACAAAAAATATGAGAGAAATTTAGAATACATATTCATGTTCAGGATCAATACTTATATGCTTAAAAGACACACTTATGTGCTTAAAAGACATACTTGGACAAAAAATATGAAAGAAATTTAGAATACATACTCATGTTCAGAATCAAATTTAAGAAAACTCATTGTCTAATTTCCACAAAAGCTAATAAAAGTAAAGCTGAAAATACAGAATTTGTAATCCAACTGAAACATTGAAACTCATTAGCTCTACACATTCAACATCTAAAGTAATATTACTGCATCGACAAAAAAATAGCATCATTGGAACACAAAATAGCAGTCTAGGTAGATGATTCTGGTTATCATCATACAATGCAAATCACGCTATTTCAAGTATTCCTCTTTCTCGCGCCTCATCTTTTCCGTTTAAACTATCTGACATCTCATTTCCCAAATCGCTCTTGGTTCCGCCGAAGCATTTCCACTCTCAAAATATAGCTTCTGGTAACACCATATTTCCTTGGTCCAATGAACATATAGCTTTTGGGATGTCTGCTATGGTCATGGAAACCATATTTCCTGGCAACACTGATGACCATAGCACCGTTTCCACACAATTAGTGACCATATAGAATTTGAAGAATGGAATCGATCAATGGTTGTGCCTACCATTACGAAATAAAATAAGAATTATAAAATTCCTCAATTCCATTCTCAAAATTACAGTAAACAATGTTATTGATTTCATAAAATTCCTCAATTCCATTCTCAAAATTACAGCAAACAATATTATTGATTTCACCCTTGATTTTAACAGAAAACCCCATAATATACCCATGAAATTGCACCCATGATAAAACTCAAAAATCCTAATTGATATATGAATGCTTACCGTTATTTCGCAGAACAAAAGGATGGCGAAGGCAACGAAGACAATGAAGGTGGCGATGAAGGTGGCGACAGTGAGTCATGCGACGGTGGTGCGACAGTTCTCCTTGGGTGGGGGTGTGCGACGGTTTGTGCGGCAGTTTTCTCTTCTTTTTTTTTTTTTTTTCTGATCTGGGCTATGTGGGTTGTAGTGTTTCGTTTAATTATTTGAGATTAATATGTACAATGATATGGGATGGGTTTCATGGGCTGAAAGTTGGATGATTGGGTTGGGCCAAAGCAAGTCAAAAAGATCCGTCTCACGGAAAGGGATCCGTGAGACTGTCTTATATGAGTTTTAGCGTTTTAGTATTAGTCTATTTGTAGATCATAACCGTTACTCATTGACAATTGATGTGATAATCGCACTGGGAAATGACTTTAATTTGTACCCGATCCAATCTAGCGTGCGGGTCCCCTCCACATGGGTGCAATATTAAATGATTTAGTGATGGATATCAATTATATAACTTTTATGGTATTAGGTGTGTGCTATTATGGTATCAATTATATACATTAACTAGTGTAAGCCCCGTGTATCACACGAGTATTTTAATACTAATTAAGAAATTTAAAAATTGTTATTTATAGAGAAATTTAATTATTATTATTATTTATCATTAATTTTTAATTTAATTAGTATGAATTTAAATTTTAATTTTGTGAATTTTTTTTATTTTCAATTAATATAATTGCAAACATCAACTTAATTAAAATGTTTGTCCAAAATTTCATAACTTACAATTTTATTATGAATCATAGTTATTAACACTTTATTATTCAGTTATTATTATCTCATTAAATATTCTATTATAATAGATTATAAACACTAAATGAATTAATTGAAAATTAAATTATAATTAAATAGGATTAACCAGAGAGTGACATGTGTCACTCGGTTATTCCTTTAGTATAGATATATATATATATATATATAGATGATTACACTCATTTGATATCTTAAGAATATACACTTGATACTTTAAAAATATAAAATTGATACCTAAGAACAACCAATTGAAACCTTCAATGAATAATCATCTGATACCTTAAAATATATATCTAATTCCTTAAGGGTCGATTTTCTTACCCTCATGAGGCTTGATATATACAATATCATCAAAATTAACTTATTTACTTGGAAAAATGTAAGCCCATGATATAAAAAGGACCCTATTTTATATGACCAGATCTTGTGATATGGTTATCCAAGAGAATGGATGGATAGCATCACATGTATACAAGGCTATTTATAATCACTTGGATATAATCGAGTCTAATCAATAACTTGAATCAAACACATCCTAAGATTAGAGAACTGATGTCTTTAGAACAAACAAGTGATACACGGCCCATGCACTGGGTCGGATATTTGATACCTTAAGTATACAATTGATACTCGAATACTCGATACCTTGGGGTGCATTATTTGCTTCAAATTATTGATTATGTTTGATTGTGACATGTGATTATTAATTACCTTGAATACATGTGATAAACTATGCATCCATCCCAATGGGTAGTCATATTACAAGTTGAATGATATAGTATCGGGGTCTTGTTATATCATATGCTTATATTTTTCAACCAAACAAATTAATCTCGTTGATATGGTATCTATCATTCCTAATAAGGGCCAACAAATGAGTATACAATTGATATCTCTTGAACAAACCATTAATATGTTTACTGAATGAGCAACTAATAAATTAGTAATATATACCTAATATCTTAAGAGTATACAACTGATATCTATCACTGAATGAGATCTAGTGTGCACGGACCCATACTAAGTCAGGTGTGGTTGCACCCTAACGCTTTGAAGTGGTCCATGCACAAGGTCGGATTAGGGCAGAAAATCATAGATCCATGCTTAGGGCTACTGCAAGTTTTTGCATTAAACATATTAGTATATGGCTCGTGCATTGCACAATTTTATAAAGGATGTAAGGAATTGAATCAGTAAGTTTTGATGAAACAAAAACCTTCAAAAAAAGCCCTCAGTAACCTATGTGTTATCATGATTGTTGGTCCCAAAACTACTGCAGGTAGGCTTAAAGGGGGGTTGGATAAGCCTACCTTCTTTACAAACTTTTCTTCTATCTCTTTCGGCTCACTTCTAATATCAGTAACCTTTTGGGAGATTACTGATTAGAGTGGTTTGTGAAAGATTATTACAGAGCCGAGTAGAAGATGTGCAGCTTGTCAAAAAGAATACATGTATGCATGAAGTGCAGTAAGCAGATAAAGACGCAAGGATGTATAGAGGTTCGAAGGTGAAGTAATCCTTCTACGTCCTCTCTTCCTCCACTTAGGAGGGAACCTTTGTTAAGCTGGTTGATTTACATAGACCTATCTATTACAACCCACCCTTAACAAATAAGTAGCATGCCTTCATACAGATGCTTGCCTACTTTCCCTTAACCCACACAGGATCCTACACTACCCATCCAGGGTCCTTACTTTCTCTCCTAGAAAGTGGAAAACTCAGTAGGACATTACTCCTCGTACTGACTACTCTGAGACAACCTTTTAGAGAGATTTTATCTCCTTCTTCTTCAACTGGCTGCAGTAAGCTTAGCCTCCGTTTGTAGACTGACCTGCTCAAGCTTGTTGCTCGACTGGTAGACTGAGTGTGCGTCTTCTTGGGGTGTAGAGTGTTCAAGCTTTTCTTCTGTTCATCTGCTCTGTTTGAACACTCTTTTCTCTAAGGTTTCCCCTCTTTATGCGCTTCTCCCTTTTAAGCTCTTCTCTCTTATTTTGCGCTTCTCTCTTGTGAGCTTGGATATTCTGATGTGCTAACTTCTTCTCTCTTCCACACACTTTTTAGTCTTCAGTCTTCCTCTTTATAGGTTGTGAAATCTGCCCGTTGAAGGTAGACAGATTTTCATCATTGATGCGCCGCACTCCTGACACGCGTCGGCTTTTCGCTTTACACATGTCTTCTTCTGGTTGGCTCCTCTTCTCTTTTCTCTCTACCAGTAACTTCTTGTGTCTACTGCTTTGCAGCTTTCTCCTCTAGCTTCACCCTTGGAGCTTCCTCTTTTGGCTTGCTCCTTCAGGTGGCTCGAGGCGTTTGTAGCATGCATCTCATACAGTATACTTTCGGCATGGTCTTCTCAGGCAGTTTCCTGTCTCGATGTATCCTTCTTTGGTGAGGTCCCTTCCAGTAGCTAAGTCAATAGTATCCTTCTCAGTTCACCAGATTCTTTTTAACCTTTCTCTTCAATATCCTTCCTTTTGACATATTCTCCATTTCTTTTAATCTTCTGTAGTAACTCTATTGCAGTAACCCATCCTAAGATTGGTTATGCATATTAGAGTTACTTAAGGTTTTGTCTCATCAAAACATTCTACAAATGTATCCAACAATTTCCCCATTTTTTATGATGACAAAACTTTTACAGAAGATCAAAAGAATATAACCTCTCAAGCACAGAAAGAATATTTAAAGTATGGCATTTATATAAGGCATACTACTTTCATACACAAATCACATATAAGTCTAAAAGAAAGGGCACAAGGAATGAGCTTATTGAAGAACAGAAGATATTTTATTAAGATAAAACATGTACATTACAATGCAGTAAGCAAGGTAGAATAAACATCCTATCTAAATTCATTCTTCTATTCTTCTTGCTATTTCCTTTCTTTCTTTTCCTCTTTTACCTTCTTGCGAGCTTCCTTCTTCTCTAACTCTTCCCGCTTTTGGGTGCAAGGGCCTACTCCCAATTGGTTTTTCTCTTAGTCTAGAGAGAGAGAGAGAGAGAGAGAGAGAGAGAGAGAGAGAATTAAAGGTGAGGAGAAGAAGCTTCTTTCGGATGAGAGTATGGAAGCAGAGGAAGAGATCTGAGAAGATGGAGAGAATGACGCAGTAGCTTGCTGCAGCCTTTCCCTCTATATTCTCATCAACTCCTCCTACTGTTTTTACCAACTTCATTCCTTGGGCAAGAGTAATCCATAATCCCCTCCAACATTTCCTTGTGGATGGGCTGTAATTTTCTCTTCTCCTCCTCTGGAAGACTTTTGATCTTCCATGATCCTTCGCAGTTTCTTTCCCCTTTTTGACATCATAAAAAATGAGCTTAAGCTCAGGGATAACTGGAGAGGAATCCTTTTACTCTCCCTCTAACCTCTAAGAGGAGAACCTGGGTGCTTGCCCTCAGGTTCCCTTAAGGCTGAGGTGAGAAGAGAATACTAGAAGGTCAAGTCTTCTTAGGAAGACTTGCTTAGAAAGTGTTAAGTATGAGAGGTGAATATACGTGATTTAGGGTGTGCTTGATTGATTATTAGCAGAGAATGTGTCTTTAGGAAGGGATGAAGATAAGGGTTTCCAACAATCTAGAACCATTATGCTTAGGGATGAGAGAGAGAGAGAGGATATCTTTGTGAATGCTCAATGAAGAAAGAGTGCATGTATTTATAGGGATAGAGATACTCTCTGTTACAGTTGGATCTTCCGAGATCTCATTAACTGCTCCACCGGTTTCCAATAAAGATGTTGACAGTTTCCACAGCTTTATGTATTTTCTCCTTTGTATGAGATGATGTGGTCAACTGCTGGATCTCCATCTTTGGATTCTTCTGATTGTACGGCTAAAATTCTTCTAGGGTTCTGAAAAGTTAGTCTATTTCTGAAAAAAGGTGATCCCCTTAAAGTGTACGCACGTTACCAAGAAATATTTTCTCAGTAACTGCTCTATCTTGTAACATCCAAGAGATCCATTTATCCAGTGATTTGTTGATAAGTTTTGATGTCAAGTAACCTAATATCCAGTATATTGGTGTCTAGCGTCCCGATACCCAGCGACCTGATGTTCAGCGATCTAGTATCTAACATCCTGGTGTTTAGCTTCCTGGTACCCAGCGACATGGTGTTGAGCGATCTAGTATCCATCCCATGGTATCTAGCATCTTGATGTCTAGCGTCCTGCCATCTAGTGACCTAATTTCCAGTCAGTCTGGTATCTAGCATCCTGATATCTAGTATCCTCCTATCCAGTGACCTAGTGTCCAATGTCCTGGTGTCTAGCGTTCTTTTCATCAGGACTTTATCTTTTTCCTTTGAGTCTTTCTACCTTTTCTATTGACTTAATGACAAGTGCTCTGATTTCTAGTAGCTACACATCCAGTAGCTCGGTATCTAGAGTTTGGGTGTACGACATCCTGTTATCCCATGACCTAGTATCCAGTAGCCGAATGTTCAGCATACTATAGTCAGAGTTTGTCATTTTGTTAATGGTTCCCCCTAAATTCATTATCCTTTGTTAAATGTTCCTGCAAAAAAAAAAAAAAAAAGTGTTCTTGTATAGGTACTCACACAAACATTAGTCCTTCTGGGTTAAGTATCTTTTAGAAGCTTAGACCTTCTTTACAGCCCATGGTTGCTGTAGAGAGAGTTTTGGCTTCTTCAAGATTTATAAAGATCAAGAACAAAATGGTAGTGTGTGCAGGTGTTTTCTTACTGTATCTTTTTAGAGTATGAACTCTTATAGATAAGAAAATAATAAGTATAGATATTAGTAAGATATAAAAGTTTTTTTGTTTTTTTTATTTTTTTTTTATTTTAAGAATCGTTCTGTTGCAGATTTTTTTTTCAGCATACCCATATTTGGTTTATTCCTAGGATTTTAACCTTTTTGCCTTCAAAGTTTCCTTGAATTATATTAGAAGTTCCCTCTTACTTTATGGTCTTCTCTTTTAAGATATGGGGTCACTAACAGTACTATTTCAGGTTACTTTGAGCCTTGCATGAGAAGGTGAAGCATTATAGTACGGAAATAAACATGCAGGCTTCCTTCTCATATTTAAAAACCAAGTGACATCATTTTAAAGTCCATTAACTTAGAGTGTAGTCACTTGAGTTTCTTATTATGGTAAGCATGAAGAAAAAAAATTGAACGAGGTACCTGATCTTTGTTGTTCTTCTTAAAAGAGTAGGTCCTCTTTCATTCTGTCTGGAGACTGGAGTGAGCTTCTTCTTCTTACTCCTTTGCTTGACATCCTTAGCATTTTCTTTCCTGGCTGTTTGCTTGTTGATGACAGCTTCCTTCTGTATGTTCAGCAGCATGTCTTCTTTGTTGATCAGCTCCATGTTGGTCTTCTCCGTGATAGGTAAGGACGTTGTTCATTGTGCATGACTTCCTTCTTTGCAGTCCTTCCTTGGTAGCTTGTTGTTCCCTCTCAGAAAGAGTTTTTCTTCACAACACAACTTGATTTTCTACATCTTTCAGCTGTTTGTTGTCTTCACATCAATCATATCCTTTTAGAGCAAAAGGCAGTGAAATGATCTCTGATGTGAGGGTGAGAGAGATAGAGATTTTAGAGAGAGGCTTTTTCACAGATGGGATCTGGATAGATCTATTAGATCTTTTGTTTCATCCATCTGTTATGATACCACTTATTGATATCAGATTGACCATTGAGCAAGGATGAACAATCCACCAGCTCTGATGCCACTTGTTGGTATCAGATAGATCAGCTGGTGGATGGTCCTACCTGCTCTGATACCACTTGTTGGTCCCAAAACTGCTGTAATAGGCTTAGAGGGGGGGTGAATAAGCCTACCTTCTTTTCAAACTTTTCTTATATCTCTTTCGGCTCACTTCTAATATCAGTAACCTTTTGGGAGATTACTGATTAGAGTGGTTTGCGGAAGCTTATTACAGAGCCGAATAGAAGATGTGCAGCTTGTCAGAGAAAATACATGTATGCATGAAGTGCAGTAAGCAGATAAAGACACAATGATGTATAGAGGTTCAAAGGTGGAGTAATCCTTCTACGTCCTCTCTTCCTCCACTCAGGAGGGAACCTTTGTTAAGATGGTTGATTTACATAGACCTATCAATTATAACCCACCCTTAACAAATAAGTAGCAAGCCTTCACACAGATGCTTGCCTACTATCCCTTGACCCACACAGGATCCTGCACTACCCACCCAGGGTCCTCACTTTCTCTCCTAGAAAGTGGTAAACTCAGCAGGACATTATTCCTCACACTGAGTACTCTGAGACAACCTTTTAGAGAGGTTTTATCTCCTTCTTCTTCAACTGGGTGCAGCAAGCTTGGCCTCCGTTTGCAAACTGATCTGCTGAAGCTTACTACTCGACTGGTAGACTGAGTGTGCGTCTTCTTGGGGTGTAGAGTGTTCAAGCTTTTCTTCTTTTCATCTGCTATGTTTAAACACTCTTTTCACTAAGGCTTCCCCTCTTTATGCATTTCTCTCTTTCAAGCTCTTCTCTCTTCTTTTGCGCTTCTCTCTTGTGAGCTTGGATATTCTGATATGCTCACTTCTTCTCTATTCCACACACTTTTCGGTCTTCAGTTTTCCTCTTTATAGGTTGTGAAATCTACCCGTTGAAGGTAGACAGATTTCTATCATTGATGCGCCGCACTCCTGACACGCGCCAGCTTTTCGCTTTACACATGTCTTCTTCTGGTTGGCTCCTCTTCTCTTTTCTCTCTATCGGTAACTTCTTGTGTCTACCAGTAACTTTGACTTGTCTCCCCATGCCTGCTTTGCAGCTTCCTCCTCTAGTTTCACTCTTGGAGCTTCCTCTTTTGACTTGCTCCTTCAGGTGGCTCGAGGCGTCTGTAGCATGTTGCTTCTGCAGTATGCTTTCGGCATGGTCTTCTCAGGCAGCTTCCTATCTCGCTGTATCTTTCTTTGGCGAGGTCCCTTCCAGTAGCTCCCTGAAGTCAATAGTATCCTTATCAGTTCACCAGATTCTTTTTAACCTTTCTCTTCAATATCCTTCCTTTTGACATATTCTCTATTTTTTTTTAATCTTCTATAAAAACTCTATTGCAGTAACCTATCCTAAGATTGGTTATGCATATTAGAGTTACTTAAGGTTTTGTCTCATCAAAACATTCTACAAATGTATCCAACGATGCTATTATCTACTTTGAAAAGGTTACTGCAGGAAAAGATCACTGTTAGAGGGTGTATCAAAGTAAAGACAACACTCAATTTGAAGAAACTACTGGTCAAAAAATCATTCAAAGATTACTGCAAGCTGCATAAAAAAGTCATTGCAGAGAGCTAGCGGGAAGGTCGCTGTATCAAGCATACTACAGAACAGAAAGCAGCAACCTACAATCACTTGATCTAAAACTTATATAATGAATAATAAATTCAAGTACAAGGATCTTGTTGAGTTACCAGTAGAGACAAAAGGAATATAACCTATCAGAAGAAGACACATACACATGAAAGGATGCTCCAGTAAGAAAAAAGGATTCACCCCATTAAATAGATTGTACTGTGAAGATCAAGCGCAATAAATGCCGAAGATTTACCACCTTCAACGGGCAGGTAATCCAATCCTATAAACAGAGGAAGACTAAAGATTGAAGAAGACTACTGAAATACTGAACAAATCAAGCTACAATTTTAATACGCAAAATCAAGTTGTCCATTCTTAGAAATTCGCATACCAGTTCAGTTAAGCAGTCAAGCAGAAAGATACAACAGTTTTACCTACACTTAGAAGTATAAGCTTGCTACTACGTAGTTGAAGAAAGTATAAACATATTTGTTCTAGACTGTGTTTAGAAGTGCTTAGTGCTGGGAAGAGTTCCTGTTAAGTTTTTTGCTCTTTGCAGAAAAGAGTAAAGATCTTGTGTGGGTCAATTGAATCCTTTGTGGGTCGTTGGTTAAGTAAGCAACTAACCTGTGTGGTAAAAGTTTGCTACTCACTTTGTTAAGTCTGGGTTGTAATAACTAGGGCTGCGTAAATCAACAGATTAACAAAGTTTCCTCTCGAGGAGAGGCAGAGAGGACGTAGAAGGGTTACTCCACCTTCGAGCCTTTATATATCATGTGTTGTGTTTATATCTTGCTTTCTGTTGATATACTTGACTTCTGCATTCTTATATATTTATATCATATTGCATCACTCTGCAATTGCATTAAAAGTTGTGTTCATAACTTGTGTTTTCATCAAAGTAATTTCCGTTGTGCAAAACTCTATGTTCAAGCTGTCTAGTAACCTTCCAAAAACGTTACTGCAGCATCACAGAGCAGTAAGCTACCCAGTAACTTGCACAGCGAGCTGAATTTCATCTTTGGAGAAAAGTTTGAAAAATAAGAGAATGTTTATCCCCCCCGACCAACAAGTGGTATCAGAGCAGGTTGAAGTAAGAAACAACCCGAGCTGGTCTTTCCCAGATCCTGTTTTTGAAAACACATTGTTTTTAAAGTGCACAACATGGATATGCATAGTCAGAAAGTTCCCATGTTTTCCATAGAAGATTATGGAGACTGGAAAATCTGGATGCAAACACATCTATCATCTATGCACAATAAAATGTGGTTCATCATTATCGAAGGACCAATAGAGATCACAAAGCCAAACCCTGTCTTTTCCAGAGCTGTTGCAGAAGGGGATGTCGATGAAGAAGACGAAGGTTATGTTCATCAGCCCTAACTTGAGAAGCCCAGACAGGAGTGGAGCGTAGAAAACAAAAAGAGAGCAAATCTTGACAACATGGCCAAAAATGCATTATTTGTCACCTTGGACAAAGGCACGTTCAACAAAGTCAAGACATGCAGAACAATAAAGAAGATATGGGACAAGCTCGAACAGATCTATGAAGACATATAGCTCACTAAGGAGAACAAAGTCTCCATAGCGACACAAAGATTTCAGTTGTTCGAAATGCTACCCGGAGAGACTCTTGAACAAATGGATCTGAGGTTCACAGGCATTGTGAACGAGTTTGAGTCTCTAGACAAACACTACACTCAGCGTGAAAAGAACATGAAAGTTCTAAGGGCGCTGCCTGCTGAGTGGGACAACAAGACCACTTCCATGAGAGTGTCAATGGATTTGAAATCCTCGACCACCTTTGACCTCTTCTCTGACCTAAAACCTTTTGAATTTTACATCAAAAGGAATAAGGAAACTGATGAATCACATACAAGAGTTACTGCTCTCAAAGCAAGCAGTAGCAAGCAACCACCAACTTTGACAGAGGATGTTGAACAAGATATGACCTTACGGCTTAAGAAGTTCAGGAGATTTATGAAGATCAACTCAAGGCCAGGAACCTTCAAGAAGAAGCCGTCTACTCTTCCATCAGTCAAAGAAGCATAATTAAAACAAAATCCTGTAAGTGACATCGATCTGTGTTATAACAGCGGGAAGTCTGGTCAAGAAACTGCCCCTATGCTCCAGATCGTAAATATCCTGATGAGGAGAAGGCTTAAAGAAGGGAGAAAAGAAGGTTTGAAACGGAAAAACTGAGAGCACTGATCTGTGAAGCAAAAGCTTTAAAGGATGCTGCTCCAGCAAACAAGGAAACGAAAGAACAACCTTCATTAAACAGTGACTCAGATAATTCATCATCTGAGGAATAAGTTTTGATCTGTCTAATGGCCAAAATCGAAGAAGAGAACAGCGATGACGAGGTATCATCTTCTGCACCATGTTTTAGTTTATCTAGTGACAAGCCGAGCATGATTAAAGCATTTAGGCAAATCATGAGTGACTTCGACTAGATAAATTCAACTCATGAGATGATAAAAGAAGAAAATCTTCAGCTAAAAAAAAAAAAGCATGCCACTCTAACTGCAGATCTAGTTGTAGAAAAAGAAAAGAGTAAGACATGCAGTGACCTTAAAGTTGAAGTAAGTAAGCTCAAAATGCTGGTCACTTGGTTTGAAGATGAGAAGAGAAGCCTGAGCTCCACAATAAGTACCTTCAACAAGTCCTCAAAAAATCTGGATGCCTTGTTGATCATTCAGCGAAGCTTCAACGAGCACACGAGACTTGGGTACAGTGATGGTGCTTCTACTTCTCATACAGGTACCTCATGAGTGCCTAAATTTGTACAAGAAGAGACCCTAAACTTAGAAGAAGATTCATAGATCAAGGGAGAACTACTTTTACAAACCAAGGTAGCTCAGTAGGCAAGGGAAATAAGCCCTTGATAGGACCTTATGGCTGTAAGACTGCAGTATTCTGGCTACAACAATGTAAGCGTGCTGAAAAGTCATGCAGACAGCAGACCATTCCATAGATGTAACCTTTAATCTAAGATAGAGCTCTTTAAAGACTTCCATTACTTAGAGATAGATGTTTTGAGGGACAAGTCATATCCATCTCGTTTTCTATTTACTCTTATACCCACCAAACCTCCTTCAACATTATAACAACATCTACAACAAATCTGCATTAGAATAGTGCAAAAACAACATTTTTATTCTCATTTATTATACATATATGCTTGAGTTTGAAATCCTATCAAAATAATAATATGTTGAAACCATTTGATATTTTTATTGAATCAAATTTAAATGTGATTTTGAATAGTTAGGTTAATATGATTTTGAACCTGAACTGGATAACCCCACAATAGTCATTTTTTTTTCATTTTCAAACTAATTTCTTCTTGTTCTTCATTATTCTGCCTTTACAAAACTTATATGTTTACACTCTATTATCTGTAACAGCCCCTTCCTAACCTCATACAGTAGCAGGCCACTCAAGCCTCAACAGTTTAAAATTTCTCCCAACACTCTAATGCACAAGATGAGGTAGCAAAAGAACCCTATGTACACATTTTGACAGGGAGCCACTTTTTGGATCTTGTTCACATTTCTTCATTGTTTTGACAGGTTCATCAGTCTAAGGCTCCTTCAGTAAAGTCATCTAGGAAGCAGAAGAATCCCAAGATAAGGACAACAAGGAATGGATGAGAATGACATTTTCTTTTCAGTGACCAACCACATGTTATTTTGGGTACATTTTGGTTTATATTTTGGGTAGTAGTTAGTACATTTTGTGCTGGCTGTGAAGTTGTCTTTTTTGATACAATTAGGTGTTTTGGGCTTTTGGTTGCAAAAAACTTGTGACTATTTTATACATGGTTGGGTATATATTTTAGGTACATATGGGCTAATTTGTGGATAAAAGTTTTTGTTTTGGGTACCTATTTTGGGTACATGTATTGGAAGACAACTTGTAGAATTAATTTAAAATAGGCAGAAGGTCAGTACTTCATTTCTTACATTAATCAATTGTTTCTTAAGATTTTTTTTTTTTTTTTGCTTTGAATCTTATAATATTGAGTAGCCACATTTAAATTTTCTTGTCACATAGGTAGATTATAGGTTTATGTTTTTTTTTTTAGTATGAATCACAATCACCACATTTGTATTTCATGAAAATAAAATTAAAACAAGTTTGCATATGCATATTCATAGGTGGCAAATTACAGAAAATAGCCGCATATTGGGTACAAATAATCGCAACTAATTACTACAAAGTTCAAATACTACTTGAGAATTACAACGATAAGAAGTACCAACATAATGAAAATGGTTGTTTTGATAGTTGCTTGGTTTTTGTTAAGCCTTTCAATCTTTAATGACAAATTGTCGCATATGGAAAATAATTCTTTAGAATTATTATTGACGGAAGAGTCCACTTCTTCGTCCAATTCCAGCATTTGCATTTCAACCGAATGATTCTTCCTTCCAATCGATGTGGGTTCAAGCCAAGAAAAATACCCACATTGAGACGATCGGCACGTGCAAAACAATGTACCCATAGTAGCTTTGGACGGACCAATAACTTTAATTTCAACATTTTTACAACAATATCACTTCTTATAACTATATCTTAAATCTAAATGTTCTTCATTTTTTGACATCGATGGCCTAAATGTGGAAGACATTTTCCTAAAATATTTATAAGAAATTAAGTTAGTACACAAGTATATTGAGTACAAAAATTATCTCATAAAACATTTAATTAAACAAGTAGTACATAATAATTACAAATACATTAAACTACAAAATTGTCAAATCAAATATTACTAAACTTATACTAAACATGAACTACATATATAACATTGTCAATATGAATTAAATAATTAGCAATTAAAAAAACATACCTGAGTGATTTTTGGGAGTCAGGGGCAAATTTTCGCAAATGGGGGAGTGAGAGGAAAGGGGGTTATATGCATATAATTTAATTGAAGATACATAAATATATATAATGAAAAACTGGGGATAGTTCTGTCTTTTCCCCAACAAATAAGTAAAAAATGAAGTAAAATCGTAGTTCAGGCACGTGTAATACAATCCTGTGAAGTGTAATGATTTTGGGGGTTTCGCGTCGATTTTGTGAATTTCCACGTGTTTCCCATGCAATTTTCGTATCAAGGGGGGTCCGGCGCAACATTTCCTTAACATAAGGGGGTTTCGCACATTTAACTGTAAGTTTTTGCCTAATATTTATTAGGCAAAATATTTTATGCAACTGGTGTATGGATTTAGGATCCATGCACCCGGGTCGACCCACCCCACTCGCCTCTGACGTGCATTTTCACGCGCTCTCACGCGCCCCCACGCGTCTGGTGGGTGCGCTCAAACCTACCAAGATTCGCTCAGGCAGTTATACCCTCATGTTATGTTAGTGTTACCCGTGTTACCCTGGTGGGCGCTCAAACCCACCAAGATTCGCTCAGGCAGTCATACCCTCATGTTATGTTAGGGATACCCTCATGTTATGTTAATGTTACCCGTGTTACCCTCACGAGGGTAACACTAACATAACATGAAGGTAACTCTAAGATAACATGAGGGTAACTCTAACATAACACGAGGGTATGATTAACATTTTAGTTCAGTGGTTTTAAATTAAGGGTATGAAATCTTGATATGGGGTCACATTAACATAACGCGAAGGTAACCCTAACATAACGCGAAAGTAACCCCAACATAACGTGAGGATAACGACCAAAACACGCGAAATAAGTAAGGAGGCACGGGCTGGGCGGGCCAGCCCAGCCCGCGTGGCCCAGTTGCACGGATCTGTGATCCGTGCAACTGGTGCAAGGAGAGTAACTCTATTTATTTTTGTATCAAAATTATTAAATTTTGTTTTATCAAATGCTAATTTTTTTTTCATAAAAATAGATCAGAAAAAGCCAACAATATAATATCCAAGAATATTTATTCGTATATGATATTTTTATGTCTAAATTTTTATATGATTTGGATAACATATTTTCATAACTACATTATTATAATTATAATATACAAAGATATGTATACCATATATATACACACGTTTGGGGATACATATTTTGAACATATCAAATATGCTAAGATTTTCTTTAATATCTGTAGACAACTAAAATCCAATAATATAATATCCAACAATATTTATTGCATATTAATTAATAATATCTATTAGATAACTATATTAATATTGCATATTAATTAATCAACTATCAACTATAAAATAATATATAATAATTATACTATATAAATCTTACTATAATATACATTATACACGTTTTCACATGCATATTTTTAACATATCAAAGTTTTTTTTGTTCATATCTATACATAAGCAAATTCCAATAATATAACATCTAATAAATTTTTGTCTTGTATCAAAATATTTAAGTTTTTTTATCAAATATGTTAATGTTAATTTTTTTTTTTTTGATAATATATAGAGAAGCAAAATCCAACAATATAGTATCCAAGAATATTTATTCCTTATAATATTCTTATTACTAAGTTTTTGTATGATTTGGATAACCGCTTTTCATAGCTATATTATAATAATCATAATATACAAAGATATTATACCATATATTTACATACACGTTTTGGGATACATATTTTTAATATATATTATTTATGGCAAAAACTTTCATGCACTCTGACCCGACCCGTTCACGCGCCCAAAACGCGTCTTCCACGCGCCTGCTGAAGCTCATCCAAAATTCGCTCAAATAGACCAACCTTTGTGTATAGTTAAACCAACTTTTGTGTATAGTTAGACCAACCATGTGTAGGTAGGTCTAACTATATACAAAGGTATGTCTAACATATATAAAGATATGTTTAACTATATGCAAAAGTATGTCTAACATATACAAAGGTATGTTTAAGTATACATAAAGGTATGTCTAACACAACGTAAAGGTATGTCTAACACAACGTAGTGGTATGTGCCAAAATTCAAAAATCAAGCCAAAAAAAGACAAGCATGAAATCTGGGCAGAACTGGTATGTTTAACATAGCTTAAAGGTATGTCTAATGTAACGTAAAAGTATGTCTAACATAACCTATTGGTATGTGATTTTTTTCAAAAATCATGTGCGAAAAAAAAAAGGTGCGGTCCCCCCTATCCGGATCCGACCCGGGTGCATGGATCTAAGATCTATGCACCTGATTCAAAAGAGACCTACTCATTATTTATAGAGTATTGTTCTTGTGCATCAGATCTGGGCGCACATGGGTCGGTCGGGTCGGATTTGACCCGGATCCACGTCCATTTATTTTTTTTTTTTTAATTTATGCGGTAACCTTTATGTTATACGAGTATAACCTTTATGTTATATGACTATAACATTTTTGTACAAATATCATAACCTTTAAGTTAATATACTCAGACTTTTTTCAATATAAAATGTAAGATAATATAGCTAAAAACCTTTATGTTGTGATGATTTAACATTTATGTTATGTTGATTTAACTTTTATATATAAATATCATAACCTTTATTTACTTAAAGAATAACATAAAAGTTGTGTTAATATAACATAAAGGTTAATATTATTATGCGTAAATGTTGCATTATTACAACTTAAAGGTTTACAGTGTGTTAAAACCTTAAAATTATATACTTAGAATTATTTCAATCATGTAATATAATTGAAAACTTTTATATTCTTATCACTTAACATTTATGTTATATTGTTATAACCTTTATATACAACTATCATAACCTTTGAAAAATATCATAGTTATATTATTATAATATAAAAGTTAAATTATTATAGCATTAAGGTTAAGTTATTATAACATAAACGTTTAAAAGGTAATATATATTTATCTTACTCTGTAAAATATTAAGCTATCAGGATAAAAAGGTTATGCGAATATATCTTAAAGGTTATGTAAACATAATGAAATGGTTAGACGGGTATAACTAAAAGGTTAGGTGAAATAACTAAAAGGTCATGTAGTGAAATTAGGGTTTGAGCGCGATTTGAGGGTGCGTTTTGGGCGTGAAAATCACCTTCCGGGTCATATGACCCGGATTGCATGGATCATGACCCATGCACTTGGTGTATAGAAATAATTATGTTATTTATAATATCAACTATAATTAACAACTTAAAATGGGTGGGAAAATTTTGAGGTTCAAACTGTTGTCGTAATTTATTTCAGCGTTGTCTTTTACAAGTTATATTTATTAAAATCTAATAAAAATTCAAATATATAAAATAAGACATTCAACTCAAAATAGTCATAACAAATTCATCTAATAGTTCATACAACAAATATTCATCTAAGAGTGCATAACAAAAATCTTACGTCAAAAGAGACAAGTTACGTTTGCCCACAAAGAGATCCAACGACAAACAAGTAACTAATCCAATCCTCTCATCAAACTCAAACTCCAATTACCTAACATTCATAAGTTCAGATACAGATCTCAATTAGAGAAACCAATACATGTTACTTTATATCCCTGTGGCACTTGAAAGTGAAGTTTTTAGTTGATTGTGGATCATCTAGATGATGTACACCAACTCTTCCTTCGAATGATCCAACCTATGGGAAAAATGTCAGAGACAACAACATTATAATGAATTAATTCAATGATAAACAATTATGATAGTTATCGTTAGTTCATAGCAAGAAAAGATACATTTGATCTCAAATACTTTAACCAACAACATAAAAATTTGGGATAACTTCTATAGCGCTTTTAACATGATAAAATATACTAAACATGAAAAGATATGTAAACAAGATTGATAAATCTAATTGATATATCTGAGTACAGCAAGAAGTTAAGAAGTAAAACCCCCTGGAGCATGTTAAGGATGTGAAATGTAAAGAACACAGGACAAATTAACTTCCCATTTGTATGAAATGAGAATGTCATCCAAGTTCGTGTGAATTGCCTCACATGAAATGCTCATGTTTGAAAGCTTAAAGAAATTCAAGAAAAGGAAATGAGTCTTTTAAAATAGGAATATTTATACTCTAAAAGCAACTGATTTGACATTTCTCAGAAAATAGGTTAGCATTAGATGCTTGTGTTACATACTGAGATCATAGTGGTGCTATTATGATAGTATTATCCATTAAAATAACGCAAAAAAAGAAAAAAGAGAATAGGCTCTCAATTACATAAAAGATGATTGACATCACAATTTTCCAGGAACATGGAAACTTACCAAGAAACCTTGCTGATCAGGGAAAGCAGCTAAACATCTAGTCTGGTACTTCAGAGGTGACAAAACTTCAGAGCTTAAATTGCAATAACTGCCAATCTATAAACATAAAATCCAACATTTTGTGTCTTCAAAGACTACATCAATTGGTACATGAGATGTCACCAAAATAAGAAAGGAAAAAAATTGCAGTCTATGGAGACTATTCTTTTCGCAGATCACAACAAGGACCTGCTCAGAGAGATCTAAGGTAATGAATGGAGTTCTTTCACCCTTTCTCTGGATGTGCAAATTAATAAATATTCAAAGACATAAAGCACTTCAGAGGAAATGATTTAGTTATCAATATGACAAAAAACCTAAAATAGAATGTCAATGAAGACTATAGTTTCATGCTTTACAAAGTAGCAAAAGGATAAAACAAATTCAAGGTATATCTCAAGCACTCTTATGTTTTCTCTTTCCAAGCATCTTTCATTAATAAATGTTTATAAGCAAGAAACATTAGACCTTTATGTAACACATTATAATGACCTCAAGAAACTTAAAAGAAAGAAGAAAACCTGTGGGTTTTGCAAATTGAAGATATCCAGATTTCTATCAGCAGTTCCAACAACCATAAGAGGATGCTTAACGGTAAGGGCATAGCAACGCTCAGGAAGTTGTTGCACCCAAGTTGGATTTTGCTGCCTCAGGTCCCAATACCTGAAAAGAAATGGCACCTTTACTTGAATTAAAACCTTCCAATATAATAGATGTAAATAGCATATATGAGGCACCACGTCCAGACTCCTCAAACAGTTCGCTTCCTACTGTTAATACCAAACCTGAGGCACCATGTGCTCCAACCACATGCACACGGCTTGTACCATCATCCTGGCACCAAAAAAAAAAAAAAAAAGCACACCCATTACTGCACAACTCTAAACCTCCAAACTGAAGGCATATCATAAAAAGTACCATGCTTAATTTCACTAATTGACTGTTAACAAACGTTTGAGTGTTACAACAAAAGAGTATTTGTGCATATTTTGAAAGAGTGCATACTCTCAAGTCTCAAGGCATAGCAGGAAGGTAAAACACAGTTCTTACAAGGTACCAGGGAACTTCTTTGCACATGGACAACATCAGAGCTGAATCTTGTATCCAAGATCCTGTATCATTGTGTTTCAGAAAGTGATGCTCCGCCTGGGAACATTTATTCATAATTATTACATAAGAAGCAATTCTTTCACAGGAAGAAAAGGTATTTTCCCCTTCACAATTTCATTAGTTAAATAAAAATTTAATCCATATACCGTTTGTTCCACAATTACGCCTCGTAAACCACTGTACTCGCAATTAATTGGTGTATCTGAACCAACCCTCCCAGAAACTAAGACAACCAATGGCAATGCTTTGCTTGCAACATCCAATAATTGAGCTGAAAAAGAAGCATTTAAGAAAGTTTGATAGAAACATATATGATGACATCTTATCACTGTGCTGAAAACCATCAGCCATGAAAAGCTTCAAAACCACATACAAGCAACTACATACTTACAAGCATTTTAGTCCAAAGTAATAAAATTCAATTGTGCTATTTTGGTAGAATGAAAACAAAAGGCGAATCAAAGAATGGCGTTATTTCTTTCACTTTTCACTCTAGAGAAACTATTAATTGCTTCAATAATCGTGATTTTAGAATTTAGCATATTATAGTACGAATTTCACATTACAAAGGTAAACATCCAGTAAGAAGCTCAAACGAAGAAATATTCCCTAAACAACGTCTACCAAGTATCAATCTTCGAAGCTTCGTTTCTGGTATTACATATTCTCAACAAAATGGTAACAATAATTACAATAGTAAGATCTACAAACAAATTTTTCCAGTAAGTTTATCAACCAATTTGTCTACTTTGGTAGTCTCAAACATTCTAGTTTCCGCAGGGTCTGCACCATTACAATCTAACCATCAAGTATAATTTCTCAAAATAATATTGTGCCTCCTATTACAGGTCTACAAAAAATGATTGAAGATTTCATGTACTTAACAATCAAGTCAAAACTATCAACTCTTAAGAACATAAAGTTGAATTGAAGGCATTTTTTGCTCCTTTCACTTTAGCCAGCACAAATGAGAACGCAAAGAATAAATTGGAATAATACAGAAAGAAGAAGAATACCCCAGCAAATAATTCCAAAAAAAGGAGAGAACAAAGAATTAAATGAAAGAGAGGAAAAGATTAAACCTTGGAATAAGAGAATACGTTAATGTAATAAGCAATACTCACAGAGGGAATAATTATCTTGAAATGTAAAGAACAATCGCACTACACCAGGATGATCCAACTGATCCAATACAATGCGCTCCAATTTTATAGGCAAGTTGGAAAAATGAGCTTTGTACTTTGATCTGGGTCGGCTGTGGAGAGTGCAAGTCGGAATACTCACCATGTGAGGGCAGCGACATAGAGGTGAACAGAGCTGCCAAAACTTGCAGCGATGGCGGGGTATGGATTGCGGAGCAATGACAGTGACCAGGGGCAAGTGAGACCGATGGGCTGCGACGCGGTGGTGAGCGGAGCGGCCAAAAGTATGAGTGATGGGGGGTAGCGGCGGCGGAGCCGCTTGCTCGGTCGCTCGTCCAGCCTCCATGGTGCGGCTCGTTTCCTCCGTCGCGCCAGTAGCCGGAGCCGTTCGATGTGAGAGCCTTCGTCCGCGTGCAGGAAGCTGCCGCCGAGCAAATCGAGGAACGCCAAAGCGACGTGAGGGCCGCGACGGCGGGGACAGAAGCGGCGGAGAGGGACGGCGGCGGCTTGGGTGAGGAGGAAGAGATACTAGGGTTTTGAATTGGGTACTAAGGTTTTCAATTGGAGATTTCAAATTTGGGATTTTAACTTCCCATTTAGTCTTTTATTTTATATGTATAAAAAATATATTTAAATTAGTCTATGACAACGCTATTATAAAATTAAGAAACAACGCTATAAAGTTGCCGTTGTCTTAGGGATTAATAACTACGTCTCTACGACAACCTCATATCATAAACGTTGTTTTAGGGGTCAACGACTACGTATCTACGACAACGTCATATCATAAGCGTTGTCATAGGGTTCTTTTTTACCTAAGACTACACCACTACGACAACCTCAAGTCACAACCGTTGTCTTAGAACTGAATTTTACACTACCACTACACCTCTACGACAACGCCACAAAAATGCCGTTGTCTATAGAACTGAATTTGTTCTATCAATTGCAAGGTACGTACGTACCTACAGCTTTCAACGATCTTGGAATTTATTTGAATATATATATATATATATATAATATGATTTTGTGGGTAGATTATATATTTGCATAGTTAGTTAGTAAATATTCTTTATTATTTTGAATGATATATATTTCTTTAACAGAAAGAGTATATGGAAGCTGGTAATGTGGTGGAGGATGAGGATGAGCATCAGGATCAGCATCAGCAGCAAGCTATGATGCCCTTGCAACCTATTATTCCGAAGAAGAGTCGTCAATCGAAGAAGAAGAGTCGATCAAAGCGCAAGAGGAGAATCGAGAAACATGATCATGATGAGCAGATCATGATGAATATTGATGTTGGAGAGATGAAGCAGTGGCTGCCGATGCTTGAAGAAAGGATGATGACTGGTAGTCGTCGATGTTGCTCGCTCTCGCTACGAAAGAGAAGCCGAAAAGGGATCCCTCATAGAGCCCCTCTCTCTTAAATGAATTCAATTTATGCTTTAGATCAATTCAAGGCCGGATCCAGCAACAATACATAAGTTGTACTACTACACATTTTCTTGTCTACTGTAATGCATCATAACATTCAATCCACACTACCAAGTCTAAGCATATAACACTTTTTCATACAACATGTGTTGGATATTTCATCAAATATATTATGATCACAAAATGACATGATTTCTTTGTTTTGTAATTTTGCAAGCATTGTACTCACCTACGGTATATCTCATGAGAAATCCAAGCATTGAACCCATTGTATGATGAAAATGATTGCTACTAAGTTAATCACACCTTCTTTGGCTCTTGTTGGAATTCTCTTTGCAACTTTATTGGTTTTTCATGAATGTATGCACATTCTCAATTATTGGCTTTGATCGATTAATTTTTCGTCCTCTTTTATTTTACAAATCGGCTCAAATTGAGATATGCACTTATCGTCAAGTGAAGTACGTTGTTGTTGTTGTTGTTGTTATTATTTTGATTTCGATTTAATTGTGACATTTACTGCCGAAGTGATAGAAGAAGAGGGATCCATTGGGGCAGTCAGGGTTTTAAGAGGGTTTATTTCTCAAAAGAAATGCAGCAAGGGACCAATATCTGCAAATCTGGGAATTGTTGGTGTTGTGCTTCTCATACTAAGGCTTGCTTCTCATACTCCTGCTTAAGCAATTGTGTCCCCTCACCACCTAAATATGTATGAAATATTATGGCTCAATTGCTTTTAAGTTTGGCAAAATATAATATATATATAGATAAGGCAAAAACTTATATACCCACGTAGGGGTACGGATCTAGGTGTTATATACATGTTCTTCAGGTGTTATATATATACATTACAGGTGTTACATTTCTTGATGTTATACATGTACTCTACATGTATCATATGTATATAAGAGTATACATGTGATCGGTGACGAACCCAGAATTTCAATCGAGGGGGGCCCAAGTAGATTAATAAAAAAATTCAATATTTCTAACATGAAAATATAAATTTATCACAATTTCGATAAGGTCAGAGTATAAAATATATAACAATAACATCCAAAACTAGTAACATAATCTCGGCTAAACCTTGACAATATCATTATAAAAAAACAGATAACTTGATAGAACTTTCGAACACATATAAATAATTAATCAATAATTTTAGGTCATCGTTCAAGTACACTGATCAAGAAATAAATAACATCAAAATGAAAAATTATTATCATTATTTTCTAAGTTATCACTAAATCAAATACACAATTTCAATCCCAATAAATCAATAATAATTAACAAAAATTTAAACAAGAATATAATATAAATGTAGCATTTTCTTGAAATTGTATAAATAAGAAATCGAGAAGAAAAGGAGAAAATTTCTAAACTTGTGTGTTGATTGGAAGGGAAAAAAATGATAAATTGAAAAGAAATAAATTGCTAAGTGCCTAAGAAAGATTCATATTTATATATTTTTTAAACTATGAATTTCCAAAAATACCCCTAATAATTTGGTAAATTTTCAGGGGCTCAGTGCCCCTGGCCCCTACATGGGTCTGCCGCTGTATGTGATACTTGAAGAGTATACACATGATACCTATAGAGTTTACATGTAATACCATATGATGATTGATTTGGGGACACCATGCCCTTGGAGCAAACAAATGTCACTCTACAAATAATATTATATTAAATTATTCGATGGTTGATTTGAGATTGTGGGTCGAAATTCATTGTTCGAAACATGTATCAAAATATTATGTTGAAATTTTTATATTGTATTTGTGTGACCTTTATACTATCTAAGTGTTTACATGTGACTCGATTCCCTCCTTCATGTTTTTATGTATTCTTTTAAACTATGATAATTGAGTTAAAATATTTTTAAATGCTAAAAGGAAGTAAAAATGATCGGATTTTGTCCCCACTAATAGTTTAATTATATTAAAAAATATAATTTCGATTACATAAATAGGATTCTATAGTTTAAATTGGTGTAATTTGGACGACCCGACCCGAATTCACGCACCTGGTATAAATAAGTCGCGATTAATATATATGTACATAGTATGCTTAAGTTGATCAAATTATTTCTTTAGCCAACCTTAGTCCAATTATTTTTTCCTTCTTCAGCCCAATATTCTCATATTTTGGTTGGGCCAGAGTGAGATCAAATTTGAACCATTCTTGTTGAGCCCAATACCACTTCTCCAATTTAGTTCACCCTTGGAATCAACTCTTTTCTTTGGATCATGCATTGGATCAGAAGATGGAAATAGCGAGTCAAAAGTTTGTTGCCATCTATTTCCTCAATTCTTCAACACGTGTCTTGGGGTAGCCGGTGACGGGTCTGTCGCCGGCAGATGGTGGGCTGGCGGTAGGTACAGGCGGTGGTGGCGGAGGTTTGGCAGCAGCGGGGGAAGGGAAGTTTTGGGGCAGGGGCTTGCTTTAGTAAATTTGATTTAATTCAAGGGCTTGATTACAATTTCCTAACTTTTATGTATTTATAATTTAAGTGTGGGACTTTCATCGTATTGCAGATTAGTCCTTAAGGTTTGGTAGACTCTAGTTTCAGTCCCTAAACTTTATTAAAATTGCAGATTAACCCCTAGAACTTTACAAAAATTGCAAACTGACCCCGGAACTTTGCAGAAATTAAACTAAGACCCCTAAAGTTGAACTCTATATTTTATAGGAAATTCAAACGAAGGGTCGGGTTAGAAACACACATAGCAAGGAACTTCTACCAGAGCATCTACTACCAACGGTGGAGTAAAGTATGTGTTCTATTATCTGATAAAATGTGCGCAATTAATTATGTACAAAATGTGGTCAAGTTGATCGTCCTTACTTGTGATTGAATTGGACGTTGACGTTCAGCGTTCCTCTTCAATCAATTATGTGTGTATGTGTATGCGTGTGCAGGAGTTTCAGACGTGGCTCCGTTATGTAAGTTCGAGGTTTCAAATATGGCCTCGTTAAAGTTTATGTGGGAAATTCCGAAGGAACTTATGTCGAAGGGGTAACTCCGATGCACCCCGGTTTAAGAGACCCGAGGAATGCAATGCCTTCGTTATGTTATGTTTTCCCGATGTTAAATGTCTAAGTGTTTGATGTATGTGTCTTTACCTCCACTGAGTGTTTCTTTCTCACACTCACCCCTCATATGTTTTAAATATACAGAAATGCTAGAAGCAGAGAATGAAGAATAGAGATGTCACTTCGTTTATATGTATATATTTGCGGCATACTCTAGATACTTTTGTTATAATACATATATGTTTTTCCAAAACTTTCAAACTGTATTACCTGGAAATTTACGTTTCTATTTTATGAAAAATATAGGTAATTCCTGAGTCTTTCAAGGATTGTCATTTGAAATTAATATTTTACTAAATCTTCTTTCGACGGGTGTTAAATATCGATGCACGCCTTTTTGCAAACTGCTACGTTTACTCTGTTTATTTACAAATTTTTATAAAATATGTTTTATTCCACTGAAATGAAAATGGGGCATGACATCTGGGTTTTCCTTTTTTGTTTTTGTTTTTGGCTGTTACATTTATGTTGTTAGGATGTGACCTTTACGTTATATAAGTGTGACCTTTATATATAAATGTTATGACCTTTATGTTCAGTAACTTAGGAAAAAATGAAGATATTCAGGTTTTTTCGCTTCAGATTGAGACCTTTATGTTGTATTGTTGTGACCTTTATGTACAATTCTTGTGACCTTTATGTACAAATATTATGACCTTTATGATCCATAATTTTGAAAAAAATGAAAATTTTCAAAATTCAGCGCATTTTTAGGATGAATATAGATGCAGCTAATATTACATAAAGGTAAATATATACAAATTTTGCTAAAATTCTTCCTTTTTTTTCTATGTTAGAGTATATAAAGGTCATTACATTTATACATAAAGATCACACTTATATAACATAAAGGTCACACGCATATAACATAAAGGTAACAACCTGAAGCGAAAAAATAAAATTCAAAAAAAAAAAAGAAAAAAAATAGTGCACGGATCCGAGTCGACCCGGACCCGACCCGAATTGTATGTGCACCAATTGCACAGGAGACTAACTCTTTCGATATGTAATGAAAAAAGGGGTATATATATATATATATATATATATATATTTATTTAGATGTAAAAATTCATTTCTTTCTAGATTATCTCTCCCCATAAAAATATATTTCCAATTTACAAATAAGTGGTCTTGTTTTTTTAATCTGTTAATTAGCATTAAACATTTGATTGTCTAGGGTCATATTAGTAATTTTCTTAGTATTTCCAATTTTCTACGAACTAAACAATTAAAAAAAGCCACTTATTATGCACAGAAAAGAGTATACTTAAAAAAAAAAAAATTAAAAACCTTAAACTTAATTGTTTTAGACCAAAGAGATGAGTACATATGAACATGACAATATTAGCCAAATGAAGCAACCTTTATTAGTAGCTGTGGACTAATTTATGAATACTTCATCCAACATTATAAACTGCATCTTTATCTAAATCACAACCTTCAACTATTTAACCAAATTCAATCTTACTCTCACCTTCATCAGGATTTTCTCTTTTTTCCTCTATATTTTTCTATTCCAATTTTTAAAGATTTATTTAATAATTGGAAAGGAAAAAAAGGACTTTTTTTTTTTTAATAAATTCGAAGACTCTTTTGGTTCTTTGGCCAAGAACCCATTGTATGATGAAAATGATGGCTACTAAGTTAATCACACCTTCTTTGGCTCTTGTTGGAATTCTCTTTGCAACTTTATTGGTTTTTCATGAATGTATGCACATTCTCAATTATTGGCTTTGATCGATTAATTTTTCGTCCTCTTTTATTTTACAAATCGGCTCAAATTGAGATATGCACTTATTGTCAAGTGAAGTACGTTGTTGTTGTTGTTGTTATTATTTTGATTTCGATTTAATTGTGACATTTACAGGCGAAGTGATAGAAGAAGAGGGATCCATTGGGGCAGTCAGGGTTTTAAGAGGGTTTATTTCTCAAAAGAAATTAAGCAAGGGACCAATGTGCAAATCTGGGAATTGTTGGTGTTGTGCTTCTTATATTAAGGCTTGCTGGAATGACCTCCACTCCTGCTTAAGCAATTGTGTCCCCTCACCACCTAAATATGTATGAAATATTATGGCTCAATTGCTTTTAAGTTTGGCAAAATATAATATATAGATAATATTATATTAAATTATTCTATGCTTGATTTGATTTGAGATTGTTTATAACACCCCAAAATTAGAAGCATAGATTATATGTATACATGTACATTAAATATGGAGGAAATGGGCCCAAATACCCATTTTCATATAAAATGTGATTATTTTACCCATCAATATAGTAAAATGTTTTCATATACCCAATTATATAACAAAATGTATCAAAATACCCACTTTTCAATTTTACTGACATTTTACTGAAATTCAATGATTGATAAGTTTTTATTTTACTTTTCTATAATCAATGATTGATAAGTTTTTATTTTTTCATTTTCTTTCGTTTTATTTATTTACATTTTACAGGATTTTATTTTAACATTAAATTTTGCTTTTGATTTCACATTTTATTTTGGTTTTTATTTTTCAACATTCATTAAATTTTGATCTACTACTCATCTAACTCCATAAATGTCACCACCTACTCTATTTTTACTGCTTTAAATTCACATTTCACATTCAACATTCATTTCACACAAAATTTACATCAATTTCTTAATAGCTTTTCCGGTAGAAATTTTTTCAGAAATCTTCAAGGATAATCAAGTAAGTCTTTTATTTTAGGGTTTATGGTTTGAATTGTTAAAAATATCTTTTATTTTAATGAGTTCATGTTTTTCTTTTGTTTATGTTATAGTTAGTATTTTATTTCCTTGAGTTCATGTTTTTTGTTTATGTTCATGATTGTATGTTAGAAAATATATTTTTTGTATGTTAGAAATATATTGTTTGTATTGTTTGTATGTTAGAAATATATTTTGGTTTAGGAAATTTAGAATTTCACATAAGCTTTCGTGAAACCCTAAAAAATATAGGGTTTACCGAAAGGTTTGTACGTTGCACGAGAGCTTGACAGCATTCGGGAAACCCAAAAATATAGTGCTTCACGAAACCTTCAGAAGGTTTCGTGAAACCTTATATTTTTAGGGTTGCACGAAACAATGAAACATTCGGGAAACCCTAAAAAATTAGGGTTTCACGAAAACTTCCTAAAGTTTTCGTGAAACCCTAATTTTTTAGGGTTTCCCGAATGCTTCCAAGCTCTCGTGCAACCCTATATTTTTTGAAAAAGGTCGGTTTTTTTCTGTTTTTGTTATTTAATTGGATAATTATTCAATTTTTTTGTTTTTTAATTATTAAATTATTTTGAAGCAGAAAAAATGACTTTCACAGTGGCTTTATGGTTTGGAGGATATTGGGAAGGTTTATAGTATCTAAATGGCAGTCAAACACTCATTCATCTTGAAAGTTTTACATATCAAGATTTATTGAGCTCAATTCATCAGGTCATATATGCAGACATGAATTGCTGGGGTTATTTGATTCATGCTCTAGTGGAAACGAATGGAAGGTTGAAGAGGAAAAAAATCAAGAATGATTTAGATTTGCAGAACTATTTTGCAGAATACGATGGACTTTTAGTTGTTTTCGTGTCATTGAAAAGGATGGACATTGGAGTGTCAGATGGATTCTCTTATCGTGAACAACAAAGTTCAGTAGATGAGTATAATCGAGGTGGCCAAACTTTTAATGTGAGCAGTGAGGACGTTGGAAATTTCAATTCATCAAATGTTCCGTTAAATATACACGATGACCGGGAATTGTTTTCAACATGGGGTTTAGACAACACATGTGTTGGAACGTCTTCAAATGATAGGAGTGAACCTTGGCCATCCCCATCTGGACGTGTTGACTACACAAGTGTTAACGTTGTGGACCTGAACTTGGACCCAACTAATGAAATAGAAGAATCGACGCACGAAGATGAACCAGAACAAGAAGACGTTGATCATCGAACAGGTAATCATGTTTTGTGAGTATATATATAAAATTTATATATGTATCTTGATTAACAAATTGACAGATATATTTCTTTTTGATAGATCCAAACAATGAAGAAGATGATTTTGTACTGGATGAAGATGTTGAGGCAGGGTTGGATGAGGAGCAACGAGAAGTATATGAGCAATTTTACTCTGACATAATGAGAGCCGAGTGGTATATTCCAGAGTTACCTTCATTTGAGCATCCTGCTTCTTTAGAGATTGAGCAAGCTCCACATGGTCTGCAAAAGGGTTCGACGTTTGGTAGTAAGGTTGAATTGAAGAATGCAGTTGGGATTTATCATTTGGAGAATCAACTCGAATTTTGTGTGGACCACTCGGACAAACACTGATGGTGCATGAAATGCATTCAAAATGATTGTCCTTTCGTTTTAGCTGCTTCGGAAAAATATGGTATTTGGAAAATCTCCAAAGTTCTCTTGCCTCATACTTGTTCACGTGAGTTGAACACTAGTGCACCCTGCAGACTTCCGGCCTCTTTGATTGGAGATTATTTTGTCCAGAGGCTCCGAAAAGATAAGTCTGATCTCACTCCTAGGGACATTATTCAAGAAATGAACTCACGACATGGATTGAATCTAAGTTATAGGCATGCGTTGAGTGCTAAATGTTATGCAATGAGAAGTGCATACGGTGATCCAAAGACATCATTCAGCATGCTTCCGGCTTACTTACAGGTATTGAAAGAACGTAATCCAGGTACATATACTGCATTAGACACTCAGAAGAATGGGAAATTCAAGTACGTTTTTTTTGCGTTGGGTGCATCTATTATCGGATTTCAGCAGTATTCAAGGCCTGTTATAGTTGTGGATGGTTGCCACTTGAAGGGGCAGTACAAAGGGATCGGATTTGTTGCCGTAACAAAAGATGGAAATGATCAGGTTTTTCCCCTTGAAATTGGGATAGGGAATGTCGAGAATGATGAATCTTGGACATGGTTTCTGCTTCAAGTCCGAGAAGCATTTGGTTGCCCAGATGGCCTGGTGATTGTCTCCGATCAACATATGAGCATCGGTAATGCCATTCAACATGTTTATCCTGAAGCAACCCACGGTCTTTGTTGTTTCCACCTTCAGCAGAATCTAGCCAAGTATGGATCACATTTTGTCGGGCTGTTCCACAATGCTGCATACTGTTATGAGGAAGTTGAATTTGATAGGTATGTCGAAATTCCATTTCAGATTACTTTCTTTTGAATACAAAATCTCATATTTATATTACGTGTCTGATTACTAGTTCATTTATCCAAAGGTACATGACTTTGATGAAGGATAGTGGAAATGAAGGCGCGATTGAAAGTTTGAGGAAAGCTAACCCTATCAGGTGGTCCCGTGTTAAATGCCCCTTTCGAAGATTCAACTTCATGACCTCCAATGCTGCTGAGTCATTGAATGCTCGTCTCGTGTGGGCAAGAAAGTTGCCCGTTTGTTCCTTCTTGGAGGCTGCTCGAAGGGTTATTGAGAAATGGTTTGCTGAGAGGAGAGAGGGGGCTGAAGAGAGGGAACACACTTTCACAGCGTCTATGCACGAAAGATTAGGTGACCACATGCGGCAGGGGCGAGCTATGGAGGTCCAAAGGGTTGGACGAGGCAAGTTCAAGGTCACGGATGGGCGAAAAATATTTTTGGTGGGCCTTAGTGATAATGTGTGCAGTTGTATGTTTTTTCAAACCGAGTTAATTCCATGCGCGCATGCATGTGCATCCATCAGGTTCGTAAACAGTTTTTCAACAAATTCTGATTATTTTTGGCGTACAAAATCAGATTATTGGTTGTCTTGATTTTTTTCCTTAGTTTTGCCAAGGAGTCAATTGCCTTATATGTCGTCCCGTATTACACGACCCACTGGTTGAGAGGAATGTGGGCTGGTGAAGTTCTGCCTGTGCCCGACCCGACAGGGTGGGTTATTGATGATGAGGTTCGTAACTTTGTTTGTCTTGCACCAGATCAACCAAAACAGGCCGGTCGACCTAGAGACAAGCGAATACCCTCTACTGGTGAACAATCGGAATTGCGACGGAAAGGGGCGACCTTGTGTAGTCGTTATGGTCAACCAGGCCATAACGTAACCACATGTTCTCAATACATTTCCCCATCCACTCAGTACAGTAATATTGATGTTCCAGACGAGGAAGGTGACTTGACAGCCCACAAAGGTGGAACAAAGCCAAGAAGAAAGAAAAAATGTTCGATTTGTGGGTCAGATACACACACAAAAAGAAAGTGTCCTATGTATTTGAGTAGGGAACATGATGCTGTGTAATAAGTGGAACGTGATGTTGTGTAAAAAGTGGAACAGAGTAATTGTCTGATTTGTTAATATTCAAAAACTTGATCATCATATGTTTTTAAGTAAAGTTAATTGTTCAAATATATAACATGATGCTAAAAGTAATAACATGTTATAATTCATCAAAACAAACTAATCAAAAAAATCCTCAGAGCAAGTGTCGCCGTCAGTGGAATTCCTATAAATCACAAACGCTATCCACTTCCGAAGGGCCGGAACCGTCTTATACTTCTGAACTGTCGCCCTTGGCCACTCCCATAGCATCCCACTCTCGACAGACATCAACGCCCACAGCCACATGAGTGACTATCATCCTGCTTATAGCATAAGTTCTCCTCGAACAATGATAAGTCGTACTCATCCGTACCTGGAGGAATCTTGCGACCCATCGCCCATGACGCCTCATAAAATCCACAATACTCCAACAATCGTGGTAGAATGCGACGAAGTGGCAGGGTCTGTAGGTACCGGGACTCCAAAATCTCCGGGGTGTACCTATGCCTCATCGGGTCAACTAGAACGATCCTTGGCTGCTCGAGATCTATCTCACATGCAACCCAATGGCCATTCAAGTTCAGTATCGCCCATACCTGTTATTTCAACTGTAATTAAACCGGATGTGGGTTTTATATAGTACAAACCATATCAATTAAATACTTACACCCCCTAAGCCATTCGCCCATGGCTGCAGAAAGTTTCATTTCGGTTTCTCCCCTCGCACATAGGGTGCAAGCAGCTCCAAGTCTTCGGATGAAAACTGCTCTCGAATGGGCCCCCTGTATTTCATCTCGTCATCTTCGTCAGCATGCTTTCTTGCCCAAATTTCCTTACAAATTTCCTACATTGTTAGACAATTACTGATCAAATACAAATAACAGTAAAATGAGCACATCCAAATCAATTAAATTAAAATATGAACTTACGAAGAAGTGGCAATCCACCATCTGGAAATGCCCGGCTATTGGGTATCGGGGATGAAGGCTAGCTGCTTCTGGGTGGCTTTGAAGTATGCCAAGGTACGCATCAAGGACCTATATAATATATGACGATTAAAGTACATAACATTTAAATATATACATAACTTCAAGAACTAAGTATTACCTGGTAACTCATATCACTGGTCTCATCAATGATGTCCCGGAACCAAGATGGCCCGACTGGCATGCCCATACCGACGTTGCGCCTTTCAATAACTCGACAGAATATTAAGTATTAAACAATAATAATTAAATAACATATGACTGCAGAAATTCATGAATGCTTACCCCGTAACCTTATCGTCTTCACCTTCGGAGTACGCCTTCAAGTCTGAGAATTTTAGTCCTGTTCTTCTAGTCGGCTCGATTGCCAAAAACGGGCTGCGTACAGCTCTAGATGGCTCTCTCTGTCGAACTGCAGCTCCAACAGGGCCTGTCTCTGGGATGACAGGAGGTACGCATGCAGGTCTGCTCACCCCTGACACCGACGGAAGGTCAATCGGAACTGCTGAAGGTTCCGTCGAACCAGGTGGAACAACTCTATCAGTGTGGACTGGTGTCTGGTAAGTAGCTGCATCAGGTGCCGCCCACTGGTGTCCGGTCGAATGCCCCATCGTCGTCCACCATGTCGTCAGCTGATCCTGGATCATACCCAGAATCTGTGTCTGCATACGCTGGAACTCCATCGCGACATACTCGCGAAGAGCTTGATCACGTCGATCGTTATCCTCCTACAGCCATCCTGTTAACCGGGTGAACAGATCGTCGTCCACCCGTGAACTCTATGCATGGGCTGCGCCCTGGGACTCGTATCCTTCATCTGGGCACCTCTGAGCAACAGGGGAGGCTGGAATGGGCACCTCATCGTCCTCATCATCCATAATTGGTCGCTCATACTGCACATGCGCATGGGTGCCCACATTCGAACGACCTGCCCGAACATCGGTTGTCGGAGCTCGGCCACTTCGGACTGCACGTCGTCTCGATGGACCAGCATCATCAGTATGTGCTGTAGACCGGGCAACCCGTGTAGGACGATGGCCTTTCTTTTGCTGGATGACCTGGACTCTCGAAAATATGTCATCATCAATGTCACTCCAGTACCTCTGCGCCCTTTGGGCTCCAGCCGCTCAAAACACTCGATGCCCTAGTGAGATTATTTAAAACACAAACATATGTGAGTAGTAATAATAAATGAAAATAAAAAATCTATTTCATTGTAATTGTGTAAACTACCTCGTCGTCCAGAATGTGTGCAACATCGACCTCTGTCCTCTTCAGTCCCCACTTCAAACACCTAGGCATATATACTGTCGTGTCCAATGTGCGACCGGCGTATCTGGACGTCGAGGGTATCGCCTTGAATGCCCATAACTAGAATAGACAAATAGATAGATATTTTAGTTAGCAAACTACGTTAGAAATTCAGCCGACTTTCAAATAATTCATCGTACAAAATAGAAAATACGTACTATCAGGGCTGTTGAGAACCCATAGAAGTGGATCTTTGGCACGGATGCCCGAACTGGTAGCTCCTTCGGTACATAATCGATGTAGTATATGAGGGTGAGAAAACTCATCTTCCCCCACGGGAAGCTCTCCCAAAGATCGTCATGCTCGACCAGGAACCCACAAATCAGGGAAAGTCTTCAAAGGGTCCAACCCGAGCAACATCAAGTATAAAATCAAGATCTTGGCAATCTTGATAGAGTCCTGCGCGCTGTCACTAAACTCGCCGCTTCTGAATCGATCAAGCAGTTGAGAAACCGTGACCCGAGTAGAATCAACGTGGACTCTATAGTACACCGCCCCCTCTACTGGCGTGTGATCCCCTGATGTCGGGTTGAAGGTTGAGTCACCGAACTTTAGACCAGTGACAAGGGCAAACTCCATCTTCCCAAAACGACAAATGTGTCGGTCTTGCCCTATAGCAAACCATCTCTCATCCTTAGGGATGGCCTGCTCATTACTAATCTCACGAGACATGAGGACGTATAGAAACGACTTGCATGACTCCTTGGTGGTCTTCCAAAGAAGAAAATGCCCAAATGAACTTGCCAGGAAAGTACGCTCGCACCGCCGGCCTATCCCTCGTAATTGTGTCCTGATATCATCGAGGACGCTTAGACATACATATCCATTAATGTACGTCATAATCGTCTGAAAATACGGACGAACCCACTCCCAATCAAACTACACATGTACAAACACCAAAACATCGAAATATTAAATAAATAAATACAAATCTAAATATAAACCAATCAAAAATTTACATAAATTAAAATAATGAGTTTAAAAACTAAATTTAAATATTAACCACTCCCTAATTAATTCATGAATCCTTGCGGTTAAAAATTAAAAAAATTAGGTTAAAAATTCAAAAAATTAGGGATTGGTTAGTTAATTGTTGATTGGTTAATATTTAGAAATGTTTAAAAACTAAGTCTAAAATATTAACCAATATTTTTAAAATTCCTAATTTTTAAAATTTTTTACATAATTTTTAGAATAATTTACATAAATTAGTATAGCGTTTCCCGAAACCTTTCTGAAGCTTTCGGGAAACCCTATATCTTTAGGGCTTCCCGAAAGCTTTAACCTCTCGTGCAACGCACAAACCTTTCGGGATACCCTATATTTTTCAGGGTTTCCCGAAAGCTTCTCTAAATTTCCTAAATTCACAAAATGAAACCTAAATTCCTAATCCAAAATATATTTCAACATACAAATAAATCATGAACTACAACATAAACATAAACAAAAGTAAAACATGAACTCAAAAAAATGAAATACTAACCGGTTCGGCCATTAGAAGAAGTCTGCAAGTATTCCTTTCCCAAAAGCAACTCTTCCTTTCCCGAATGAATTGTTACGAGAGACGAGAGAGTTTTGGTAATTTTTTTTGTTTGGCTAGACTCTGTAATTTTTTTTGTTTGTTACTGCGAAAAAAAAAAAGAGAAGAGGAAGAAAGAGGGGTGAAAGAGAAGGGTGAAAGAGAAAGAGAAAGAGAATCCGTTTTGTACTTTTTAAAATTTAATTCCAGTTTTTTTTATTACACGTGGCGGTTTGGGGGTGGGTGGATAGTTATAATTTGCATTAAATGCCAAAAGTTTTGCAGTATAATTTATGGAAAATGGGTATTTGGAGATATTAAGTTATAAATTTGGGTAAGAGGTGATATTTTTTTTATATCACTAGGTAAAATAAATAATTTTTATCTTCAAATGGGTATTTCATGCGGCTAACCCTTAAATATGTATGAGTATTATTTAGTGCTAGCCCAAAGAAAAAGAAGCCCAAAGTAATGCTATTTTCGGCCCAATTCAAACATTATTATAGCCCAAACAATGGTCCATGTTCTTTAGCCCATTTTTGGGGAAAAACTCTTGTCATCACTTCCCCTACCTTCCTGCTCAACACGTGTACTATCTCTCCTTCCATCTGTACAGGAAAGGGGATGATACCCCTTCTTCCTCATTTTGCAATTCCATCTCTTGTTTTTCAATTTAATCCTCAATTCGATTTCCATCAAGCTTTTGCAGGGAAATTGTTGTGTGAAGAGGGTAAAAATCTCACTCTTTTCTTCCTGTTTTTGCTGTAAATTGAATCCCAAATTGTTGTATCTATCTATCAAGCTCTCTCTCTCTCTCTCTCTTGTTGCTGAACATCGCTGCCGCCGCTGCTGGTTCGCGCCGTCATGGGCGGCGGCGCTGTGCACGGATAGGGAGTGCAGCGTCGCCGGTGGCGGCGCTAGTGTGAGTGTGTGCGTGCTGCTGTGCTGGTGTGTGTGTGTCTAGAGTGTGTGTCGGTGTGTGTAGTGCGTGGGGGTGTGGGCTGTTCGGCAGACGCCGCCGTGAGTGGTGGCACAGGGAAGAGAGTGCACCGGCGATGGGCCCGTCGCCGGCAGGTGTGCAGGCGGTGCTGAGCGGCGGCAGTGGCAGCAGGAAGTGGGAGAAAGGGGGGATTGAGGGGTTCGGGATCCAATTTGGGAATTTGATTTCTGCAGGGACCTATTTGCAAATTCCTAAGTTTTCATTTAATTATAATTCAGTCCCTACACTTTTAATTATTGGAGTTCAGTCCCTGCAATTTATAGATTATTGCATTTCAGTCCCTAAATTTATGTTGTATTGCATTTTGACCCTGGAAGTATGCTGAAACTGCATTTTAAACCTTAGAACCAGGTTAAAATTATAACTTAACCCCAGTACTTTACAGGAATAATATTGTGACCCCAGAAGTCAACGATAAGTATATTTTTATACCGTACTGCGTTATAGATATTCAAGTTAGAAAGTAAGATGACTCCTAAAATTTGTAGGAGATACGGTCAAGGGACAGGAATTAGAAAGCGTGCTAAACGGGAACTTTTGGGACGAGGATTGTCGTATTCGAAGGTGGGGGTAAATCTTATCAAAGAAATGCATTTTTAATTATACAATTTGTTTATATGAATTTATATGCATTATGTGACTTTAAATTCGATATTCATGTGAAGTCTATTTTAGGTTGAACGTCATTACTATATGATTGATTTTCGAGTAAATTATATGTTTTCGAAAGGTTAACAATTTCGAGGAATACAAATGCAATTGATTTCATATGACGAAAAGTCGTGATAATACCCGTACCAGAGGGGTTTATTTAGAAACCAATACATGGCAAAGGATTTATTTGTCTATTTGTATGGTCGTGAATTATATGAACTTACGTGAACGTGAATAAAGTGTACTATGTGTAATGTGAGAAACATTATGTGAAACACTTAATTGCGCATGCGCTTTCTACGCCAAGTAGGGTATTCTTCGGAAACCCATCTATAGGGGTATTCTTCGGAAACCCAGCAACAGGGGTGTAAAAACCCATAGGGTCGGCTTGGGGCCCGGATAGATTTTCTTCGGATATCTATCCAAGACGGTTTGCAAGGGACTACTCGGGAGTCCACAATGTGATTCGTTTTCAAGATATGGCTACGCGTACAAAGTGTATCCCCTCCACCGTACAAATGAACCCCACTGAGTGTTTTCCGGTACTCACCCCTATGTGTAAAAATGTTTTTAGCTTAAAGTATCCAGGACATGGCGTGCGAGTAGAGAATGCTGGTAGCCGATATTATCAAGGTCGTAGAAGATTTTAATAAAGAGTTTTCTTTTACAAATTCCAAATATGTTTACTATGTAAATGTTTATTTTATCGCCCTTTTCAATGTATTAAAAATGTGCCTGTAAAGAAAGATATTTCAAGAAAATCTTTTCCGCCGCATCTTCCCAAAGTTCGTATTTTAAAACTTTGTTATATGGAATACAATTTCAGAGTTAATCATGAATTTATTTATCTTTATTATTATTGAAAGGGGCAATTTCTAAGGTAAGTAGCGCCCAAACATGATTTTAAAACGGGGTGTTACAGGTGGTATTAGAGCGGGTCTGTGATTCTGTAGACTCGCTAAAATAAGTTATTTAAAAAAAAAATCTTTGTGTAATGTGAATTTTAAGAAAAGTGAAAATATACTTGTATTGTTATAAAACATTTATTAGCTACCAGCATTCACGCCCTTGCCGCTCGGACTCCGGTAAGCTAAGTTACAATGTTTAATGGTAAAATGGTCTAGAATTTATGAGAATATGGAAGTCCTAAGTTTATTTGGGTCTCAATGTTATGTCATATGGAACTTGTTTTTATCAAGCTACTGTTACGATATGACATCGTGTTTAATTATTATCGTGTATGATAAAAGTGTGAGCTTCTTGGCTATAGATTGTTCTTTGGTGGTATGATGTTACTACCATCAACACACTGCTTACTTGACGCCGCCACTGAGCCGCTGACTGCAGCAGCAGAGCTCGTGTGCGTAAATGGCCGTTCGCAGGAGTTGGTGTAGTATTATGTGGTATGATTTTGCTATAGTGATTATAGAATAAAAAATAAAAGGTTGTGGGTGTTAATTATTTTATGGAATCAGGTTCGTTGTAAGTGCTTAAGTATTACTTAGACCGAATTATAATAAACAACATTCATAGATGTAATGATAGATAGAATAACTTAGTCGCTCATAATGGACTTCACTTGCTTTGAGTTGCAGGAATAGGATGACGCTAAAACTTTCTTGATAGATAGAATCTTTAAGCTTACGCTCATAATAAATACATGTTCAGGATTAAAAATCGATCAACGCTAGTGGATAGGGATGATACCCCTTTTAGCCCATCTTTGGGGGGTGTGAGCTGTTCGGCAGGTGCCGCCGTGAGTGGCGACGCCGGGAAGAGAGTGCGCCGGCGACGAGCCCATAGCCGACAGGTGTGCAGGCGGTGGCGAGCGGCGGCAGTGGCAGCAGGAAGTGGGAGGAAGGGGGGATTGAGGGGTTAGGG
The DNA here is from genome assembly GCA_005771605.1 of Scutellaria baicalensis. NCBI lineage: Eukaryota > Viridiplantae > Streptophyta > Magnoliopsida > Lamiales > Lamiaceae > Scutellaria > Scutellaria baicalensis. The sequence goes on from VALJ01000102.1 coordinate 46,901, forward strand.
ATCCAATTTGGGAATTTGATTTCTGTAGGGACCTATTTGCAAATTCCCAAGTTTCCATTTAATTATAATTCTAGAACCCTAGAACGAGGCTGAAATTATAACTTAACCCCAATACTTTACAGGAATAATATTGTGACCCCAGAAGTCAACGATAAGTATATTTTTATACCGTACTGCGTTATAGATATTCAAGTTAGAAAGTATGATGACTCCTAAAATTTGTAGGAGATACGGTCAAGGGACAGGAATAAGAAAGCGTGCTAAACGGGAACTTTTGGGACGAGGATTGTCGTATTCGAAGGTGGGGGTAAATCTTATCAAATAAATGCATTTTTAATTATACAATTTGTTTATATGAATTTATATGCATTATGTGACTTTAAATTCGATATTCATGTGAAGTCTATTTTAGGTTGAACGTCATTACTATATGATTGATTTTTGAGTAAATTATATGTTTTCGAAAGGTTAACAATTTCGAGGAATACAAATGCAATTGATTTCATATGACGAAGAGTCGTGATAATACCCGTACCAGAGGGGTTTATTTAGAAACCAATACATGGCAAAGGATTTATTTGTCTATTTGTATGGTTGTGAATTATATGAATTTACGTGAACGTGAATAACGTGTACTATGTGTAATGTGAGAAACATTATGTGAAACACTTAACTGCGCATGCGCTTTCTACGCCGAGTAGGGTATTCTTCGGAAACCCATCTATAGGGGCATTCTTCGGAAACCCAGCAACAGGGGTGTAAAAACCCATACGGTCGGCTTGGGGCTCGGATAGATTTTCTTCGGATATCTATCCAAGACGGTTTGCAAGGGACTACTCGGGAGTCCACAATGTGATTCGTTTTCAAGATATAGCTACGTGTAAAAAGTGTATCCCCTCCACCGTACAAATGAACCCACCGAGTGTTTTCCGGCACTCACCCCTATGTGTAAAAATGTTTTTAGCTTAAAGTATCCAGGACGTTTCGTGCGAGCAGAGAATGCCGGTAGCCGATATTATCAAGGTCGTAGAAGATTTTAATAAAGAGTTTTCCTTTACAAATTCCAAATATGTTTACTATGTAAATGTTTATTTTATCGCCCTTTTCAATGTATTAAAAATGTGCCACTAAAGAAAGAAATTTCAAGAAAATCTTTTCCGCCGCATCTTCCCAAAGTTCATATTTTAAAACTTTGTTATATGGAATACAATTTCACAGTTAATCCTGAATTTATTTATCTTTATTATTATTGAAAGGGGCAATTTCTAAGGTAAGTAGCGCCCAAACATGATTTTAAAACGGGGTGTTACAGGTGGTATTAGAGCTGGTCTGTGATTCTTTAGACTCGCTAAAATAATTTATTTAAAAAAAAATCTTTTTGTAATGTAAATTTTAAGAAAAGCGAAAATATACTTGTATTGTTATAAAACATTTATTAGCTACCAGCATTCACGCCCTTGCCGCTCGGACTCCGGTAAGCTAAGTTACAATGTTTAATGGTAAAATGGTCTAGAATTTATGAGAATATGGAAGTCCTAAGTTTATTTGGGTCTCAATGTTATGTCATATGGAACTTGTTTTTATCAAGCTACTGTTAAGATATGACATCGTGTTTAATTATTATCGTGTATGATAAAAGTGTGAGCTTCTTGGCTATACATTGTTCTTTGGTGGTATGATGTTACTACCATCAACACACTGCTTACTGGACGCCGCCACTGAGCCGCTGACTGCAGCAGCAGAGCTCGTATGCGTAAATGGCCGTTCGCAGGAGTTGGTGTAGTATTATGTGGTATGATTTTGCTATAGTGATTATAGAATAAAAAATAAAAGGTTGTGGGTGTTAATTATTTTATGGAATCAGGTTCGTTGTAAGTGCTTTAGTATTACTTAGACCGAATTATAATAAACAACATTCATAGATGTAATGATAGATAGAATAACTTAGTCGCTCATAATGGACTTCACTTGCTTTGAGTTGCAGGAATAGGATGACGCTAAAACTTTATTGATAGATAGAATCTTTAAGCTTACGCTCATAATAAATACATGTTATGGATTAAAAATCGATCAACGCTAGTGGATAGGGATGATACCCATTTTAGCCCATTTTTGGGGGGTGTGGGCTGTTCGGCAGGCGCCGCCGTGAGTGGTGGCACAGGGAAGAGAGTGCGCCGGCGATGGGCTCGTCGCCGGCAGGTGTGCAGGCGGTGGTGAGCGGCGGCAGTGGTAGCAGGAAGTGGGAGGAAGGGGGGATTGAGGGGTTCGGGATCCAATTTGGGAATTTGATTTCTACAGGGACCTATTTGCAAATTCCCAAGTTTCCATCTAATTATAATTCAGTCCCTAATCTTTTAATTATTGGAGTTCAGTCCCTGCAATTTATAGATTATTGCATTTCAGTCCCTAAATTTATGTTGTATTGCATTTTGACCCTGGAAGTATGCTGAAACTGCATTTTAAACCCTAGAACCAGGCTAAAATTATAACTTAACCCCAGTACTTTACAGGAATAATATTGTGACCCCAGAAGTCAACGATAAGTATATTTTTATACCGTACTGCGTTATAGATATTCAAGTTAGAAAGTAAGATGACTCCTAAAATTTGTAGGAGATACGGTCAAGGGACAGGAATAAGAAAGCGTGCTAAACGGGAACTTTTGGGACGAGGATTGTCGTATTCGAAGGTGGGGGTAAATCTTATCAAATAAATGCATTTTTAATTGTACAATTTGTTTATATGAATTTATATGCATTATGTGACATTAAATTCGATATTCATGTGAAGTCTATTTTAGGTTGAACGTAATTACTATATGATTGATTTTCGAGTAAATTATATGTTTTCGAAAGGTTAACGATTTCAAGGAATACAAATGCAATTGATTTCATATGATGAAAAGTCGGGATAATACCCGTACCAGAGGGGTTTCTTTAGAAACCAATACATGGCAAAGGATTTATTTGTCTATTTGTATGGTCGTGAATTATATGAACTTACGTGAACGTGAATAACGTGTACTATGTGTAATGTGAGAAACATTATGTGAAACACTTAACTGCGCATGCGCTTTCTACGCCAAGTAGGGTATTCTTCGGAAACCCATCTATAGGGTATTCTTCGGAAACCCAGCAACAGGGTTGTAAAAACCCATAGGGTCGGCTTGGGGCCCGGATAGATTTTCTTCGGATATCTATCCAAGACGGTTTGCAAGGGACTACTCGGGAGTACACAATGTGATTCGTTTTCAAGATATGGCTACGTGTACAAAGTGTATCCCCTCCACCGTACAAATAAACCCCACTGAGTGTGTTCTGGCACTCACCCCTATGTGTAAAAATGTTTTTAGCTTAAAGTATCTGGCGTGCGAGCAGAGAATGCCGGTAGCCGATATTATCAAAGTCGTAGAAGATTTTAATAAAGAGTTTTCTTTTACAAATTCCAAATATGTTTACTATGTAAATTTTTATTTTATTGTCCTTTTCAATGTATTAAAAATGTGCTTGTAAAGAAAGAAATTTCAAGAAAATCTTTTCCGCCGCATCTTCCCAAAGTTCGTATTTTAAAACTTTGTTTCAGGGAATACAATTTCACAGTTAATCCTGAATTTATTTATCTTTATTATTATTGAAAGGGACAATTTCTAAGGTAAGTAGCGCCCAAACATGATTTTAAAACGGGGCGTTACATTGTTGGTCGAAATTCATTGTTCGAAACATATATCAAAATATTAAGTTTCATCATTTATTATAATACAATGAAGTTGCAGAAATGAAAATATTATTCATGTTATAATCATTCATTATTTCAAAACATGCACAATATATAATTGTATTCATATTTTTATTGTTTTTGAAGTTGTGTTTTATAATTTTAGAAAATCGTTATATATAATAATACTGACTTAGGAAAACGCTGACTACATCCTCAAAATTAAACCAGCTGGTTTCAAAATTTCCCAAAAGGCAAGCACTCGATCTTATGGACTTGGTTAAAAACATAAATACTCATATGCAACCGTCTCACATGCGACGGCACTCGCGCACGGTCGACCGTGCCCCAGGACACGACCGTGCGCGACTGCAGTGTATAAGTATGTCTTTTTCAATAATAAGTATGTGATTTTTCACTATAAGTATGTGATTTTTTTTCTCGCCCACGACCATGCCCTGGGACAGACTGTGCCTCGCGTGAAAACTAAGAGCAATCTGTGGCGCACGGTCGTGTCCTGGGACACGGTCGAGATAAGTATGTGATTTTTGTGTATAAGTATGTCTTTTTGTGCTATAAGTATGTGTTCCCGCGCACGGTCAACCGTGTCCTGGGACACGACCGTATCCCAGCGCACGACCGTGCGCGAGTGCCGTCGCACATGAGACTGTCTCACAGGAGTCCAGCTCGGTTAAAAATAATTTCTTTATTTATATCCATTATCACTTTTAAATAATTTAATACCATATCTAACTAAGAGCTGGACTCATGTGAGACCGTGTCATGTGCGATGGCACACGCGCACGGTCGTGTCCTGGGGCACGGTCGACCGTGAGCAAAAACGCATACTTATAGCTCTAAAAGACGTATTTATAGATAAAAACCACATACTTATGTCGACCATGTCCTGAGACCCGACCGGTCCCATAGATTGCTCTTAGTTTTCGCATGAGGCATGGCCGTGTCCAAGGACACGGTCGTGGATGAGGAAAATAAATCACATACTTATTGTGAAAAAGACATACTTATAGCGCGAGTGTCGTCGCATGTGCGACGGTCGCATATGAGCATTTTTGTCTAATTTAAGCAATTGCTTGATTTTGATTAAATGTGATGCACGCGACATCCAATCATAAATGACGTTGTGTGAGCTAAACATCAAAACAAAATGTTTTATAAAAACTTGCTTGAGACGGTCTCACATGAGATTTGCTCAATTTATTTTAGATTAAAATAGTACTTGATTTTCTTGGAAGGTGGATCTGATCATTTGATTAAGAGTATAAAGAGCAAATTGCAAATTAGGTCCCATGAGTTTAAGGGGTCGCAATTTACGTCCCACAAAAACTGCGTATATTGATTTCGTCCCATATTTAAAAGATCGATGTAACTTTGGGATAAATTATCTCAATTTAGCAATTTTGGGACTATCATCATTGGAAAACCTCACGTGCTATGCGTCTGACCTTCAATTTGGGGATTTTGGTTCATAAAATGCTAATATATTGGTGTTTATGATTTTTTTTGTTCAGAAAACGCTGATTTGTTGTCTCACCATTATTGAATATATATATATATATATATAAACAACAACACAACATCATTTTTTGAACTAAAATACTCAAATCGGAGGTTTGGCGCACAACATGAGAGGTTTTCCGACGATGATTGTCCTAAAATTGCTAAATTGAGATCATTTATCCTGAAATTGCATCAATCTTTTAAATTATGAGACGAAATCAATATACCCAATTTTTGTGGGACGTAAATTGCGACCCCCTCTAAACTTATGGGATGTAAATAATTTGCAATATACTCGAGTATAAATGTCAATTTCTAAAATTATATGCAATATTTTGTCATTTTTGGACTAATTATTCTAAAGTTTTCTTTACTATTTTTCATGGTTGTCCCAGTAAAAATGTCAGATAGTTGTGAGATTAATTGTAGAAGAAAAAAAAAAGATAATTGTAGGACCAAATATGATTTTATTGCAATTTTTACTGCCAATTAACTAACTGTCACCATCATTTTTATTATCATTCTTGTTCTAATTGAGAAACATAGATCTCATAAGTGCAGGTGATTCAATTCATGAAAGTAATACGCAAGCGTGTGAACAAAAAACTTAGACTAAACAATAAAGCCGAATAATGTTTGGTATATATATATATAGAATCACTTATGTACCACTGGGGCACGTATCCTTGGATCCGTGCCCCCGACCCGCCACGCATTTATTATATAATTTTTTTTTTAGTTTCTGCATTTCTCAGCTGCACGTCTTCTTCCTCCTTTTTTCTGCGCGATTTCTTCTTCTTCAAAGTTTTCTTTTCTACTCCACTTTTCGATTCTTCTCGAAGATTATATTGTGTAAACTAAAGCTACTCGAAGACTTTCTTCTCTTCTCACATCCCAATTTCTTTTCAGAATTTCAAATTTCATGATCTAAAGCTATGAAGAATGGAGCATGCAAACGATGAAGAAGTGAATACAAATAATCCTGGTACAGAAATTATAGTCTTAGACCAAGAATCAAATACTATAGAAAGGATTTTAAGCAGTGAAGATGAAGAAAATCTTAATCAACAGCTTTGAATACTATGACTGGTGAAGGTATGAGCGTTCGTGCTATAATACCATTAAGCTTTCAATCACAGTGTATTGCACATAAAAACGTTTGAAAATGTTATGTATGAAAAATATTACAATGGTGTTATTTATTGTCTCTAGAGGTGTTACGATTATTCACTAAAGGTGTTATAATATTACTTATATGTATATGATATAATATTAATAGAAATATGAAAAAATAATCTTAAAGGTATTATAATTGTGAAAAAATTACAAAGGTGTTTCTGATTGTCTTTATCTGTATTATACACAGTTAATTAAGGTGTTATGAATTTTTCTCTTCCAATTTAAACATATGTGTTACAAAGGTGTTTCTGATTGTCTCTATAGGTATTACATATAATTTGTTAAGGTGTTATGAATTTTATTGTTGCAGTACCATAAAATAACAAAGTTGTTTCTAATTGTCTTAGGTATTATACACACTTTATTCATGTGTTATGAGTTTAATCGTTGTAATATAAAAATAAGACAAAGGTCTTTCTAATTGTCTCTATAGGTATTAAATATACTTTATTAAGGTATCATGAATTTTTCTATTCCAGTATTAAAATATAACAAATGTATTTTTGATTATCTCTATAGGTATTATACACAATTTATAAAGGTGTTATGAATTTTTCAATTGCAGATAACATCACATACCCAGTTAATTTAAGTTAAATATGCTAAGATTTTCTTTAATATCTATAGATAACTAAAATCCAATAATATAATATCCAACAATATTTATTGCATATTAATTAATAATATATATTACATAACTATATTAATATTGCATATTAATTAATCAACTATCAACTATAAAATAATATATAATAATTATACTATATAAATCTTACTATAATATACATTATACACGTTTTCACATGCATATTTTTAACATATCAAAGTTTTTTTGTTCATATCTATACATAAGCAAATTCCAATAATATAACATCTAATAAATTTTTGTCTTGTATCAAAATATTTAAGTTTTTTTTATCAAATATGTTAATGTTAATTTTTTTTTTTTTTGATAATATATAGAGAAGCAAAATCCAACAATATAGTATCCAATAATATTTATTCCTTATGATAGTTTTATTACTAAGATAAGATTTTGTATGATTTGGTTAACCGCTTTTCATAGATATATTATAATAATCATAATATACAAAGATATTATACCATATATTTACATACACGTTTGGGGATACATATTTTTATAGAGTAAGTCTCTTGTGCATCAGGTGTATGGATTTTAGATTCATGCAACCGGGTCGGATTAGGGTAATCCGACCCCCCCCTTTTTTTTTTTTTCGCGCTAACTTTTTTTTTCAATTTTAGTCATGACTTTTAATTATGTTAAGAATACCTTTATGTAATGTGTAAGAATACCTTTAGGTTACGTTAAAGATACCTTTATGCCCAGATTTCATACATTTACGTTAAGTTAGACATACCTTTAGGTTATGTTAAGAATTTTAGGTTATGTTAAGGATACATTTATGCCCAAATTTCATACATTTAATTTACGTCAGGCATACCTTTAGGTTATGTTAAGGATACTTTTATGTTATGTTAGAAATACCTTATCCATAAGGTAGTTGGGTTACACATTTTGTACACAAAGATATCTCTAACATAACATAAAAGTATTCTTAACATAACCTAAAGGTATCCTTAATATAACGCAAATGTATGTGACCTGGAGCGAATTCTAAGGGTATCAAATCAGGATTTCAAAGGAACCTAGAATCACGATTTCAAAGGTATCTTTAACATCTCCTAAAGGTATTCTTAACATAACCTAAAAGTATGCTTAATATAATCAAAAGGTATCCTTAACATAACCAAAGGTATCCTTAACATAACCTAAAGGTATGCTTAACATAACTAAAAGGTATTCTTAACATAACATGGTATGTAACCTGGAATCAGGATTTCAAAGATATCCTTAACATCACCTAAAGGTATGCTTAATATAATCAAAAGGTATTCTTAACATAGCTAAATGTATCTTTAACATAACCTAAAGGTATGCTTAACATAACTAAAATGTATTCTTAACATAACGTGGTATGTAACCTGGAATCAGGATTTGAAAGGTATCCTTAACATAACTAAAAGGTATCCTTAACATAACTGAAAGGTATTCTTAACATAACTAAAAGGTATCCTTAACAAGTGAATTTGAGCGCATCCGCCCAGGCGCATGGGAGCGCGTGAGGGCGCGTCAGATGCGCGTGGAAGCGCGTACACGCGCGAGTCGGGTGCATGGATCTAGGATCCATGCACCTAATGCATAAAAGTTTTTGTCATTTTTATAATATCAACTATAATTAACAACTTAAAATGGGTGGGAAATTTTTGAGGTTACTATTTTTAAGGGTAATTGTTATTATATATATATAGAGAGAGAGATTAGAGTTAGTCTCCTGTGCAACTGGTGTATGTACAATTCGGGTCGGGTCCGGGTCGACCCGGATCCGCGCACTTTTATTTATTTATTTTTTTTGAATTTTATTTTTTCACTTCAGGTTGTTACCTTTATGTTATATGCATGTGACCTTTATGTTATATAAGTGTGACCTTTATGTATAAATGTAATGACCTTTATATACTCTAACTTAGAAAAAAATGAAGAATTTTAACAAAATTTGTACATATTTACGTTTATGAAATATTAGCTGCACATATATTCATCCTTAAAATGAACTGAATTTTGAAAATTTCAATTTTTTTCAAAGTTATGGATTATAAAGGTCATAATATTTGTACATAAAGGTCACAAGAACTGTACATAAAGGTTATAACAATACAACATAAAGGTCTTAATCTGAAGCGAAAAAACCTGAAAATCTTCATTTTTTTCCTAAGTTACTGAACATAAAGGTCATAACATTTATACATAAAGGTCACACTTATATAACGTAAAGGTCACATCTTTACAACATAAAGGTAACAGCCTGAAGCGAAAAAAAAAAGAAAAAAAAAAGAAAATCCAGGTGCGCGGATCCGGGTCGGGTCGCCCCAGTTGCACCAATCCAGATCCGTGCACCTGGTGCACAGCAGCATTTGCCGAGAGATTAACTAATGTAGTTCAATTGTTTTTACTTACGTTTTTCAAATAGATAATATACAAGTCTTTCAACCTGAGTTTCTTTATTATATTAATTATTCAATTTTAAGTTATTAAGGCAAAAGGGATTAATTTTATCATTATAAAGGCAAAGGGTATCCATTTCGCTACTTGTGTTTTAATAATAATAATAATAATAATAATAATAATAATAATAATAATAATAATAATAATAATAATAATAATAATAATAATAATAATAATAATATTGATATTGATGATATTATTTAAATCATATCTGAATACGAATCTAGAATATATATGTGTGATACATCCATTCCATATAAGATTTATGTATATCTATATTTATATTGTAACCGTTACATATATGAACGTTACATATATGATTAGTATTTGCGCTATTTGATTAGGATTGTAATGTAAATCCAAATTATATTTATTGCTTAGGAGTTTGGATTTTCGAAGGATTATAATATTAGATTAGTAAACTATACTTAATTTAATTTTAATAAAAATACAACAAGCAATTCAAAAATTATATTCATTGTTTTGGAATGTGTTTTTTAAATAAAAAAAAATTAATATTTAATTAATGAAAAAGTTAGTGTCAAAATTCTTACAGTGGATGATTCATTGATTTGGGGAGGTGTTTATAAGATAAAAATTTGATATTTTAAAAATTCATATTTGAATCAAAAAGCTAGTCATGTCAGAATTCCTACAGTTGATAATTGTTCCCTATAAGAAGGGGTGAGAGAGGAGAGATGTGATTGGCAACTCTTTTTTTTTTAATATTTAAAATATTATTTAATGTGAGAATAATGTCAATAAAATACATTTATCCAATTTTAATTGTTTTTTATAAAATAAATGTGTAGTAGTTGTGTATTCTAAAAGTTGATACCATATAAAATATATAATAGTAGAAGTTAGAGTTGTGGTGAGGTAAAATTAGTTCTTTTCGGTTAATATGTGAGAGAAAATAGTTGTGAGAAAAAGTAATAAGATGATATGGGATCTTAATTAGATAGATGGAAATATTTGTGATATGGGATAGATAGATATTTTATTTTGATCAAATCATATCCAAGAAAATCAAAGAATTAAATTATGTTCATGAGTTCATTAGATTTATACAAGGAAAGGAAATACTTCACAATCAAGTTTCTATATATATATATATATATATATACATGCAGAAAACCCTGAATTAACCGAGAAAGAAAATTGAAGAAGAATATAGAATAATGGCAAATGCATGGGTGGAATGGGTGGGGCGATTCTTAGAACTTCCATTCTACACAGAAGATTATGTGTGTAAGAATCACAAGAGCAGCAAGTACTATGTTGTTTACTGTGCTACTTGCAAGGAAGATCCGAAATGCGAACTATGTTGGGAATCCCATCACAAAGCTCTGCATCAACAACCCCATCATATAGTTTTGCAGGTTTGTTATTATTAATTTCGATCATCTTCAATTAATTCGATTTAATCCCATGCTGCCTGCATAAATAATGTTGTTTATTTCATCTTTTCTTTAGGTGACGAAATGTTCAGGAAGAGCGGCCATTAAACGAGCAAAGATCAGCCAATATTTGGATGTATCGGATATTCAAAAATACCTAATAAACCATAACCCCATTGTGTTCCTCAACCCCAACCTCGCAGGAGTGAAGAAACCTCACATTCGCAACAAATGTGTGACATGCCAACGCCAGCTCATGGTCGAAACTGACGGCCAAGGATTCCGATTTTGTTCTATCAATTGCAAGGTACGTACCTACAGCTTTCAACGATATATCTTGGAATTTATTTGAATATATATATATATATATATGATTTTGTGGGTAGATTATATATTTGCATAGTTAGTTAGTAAATATTCTTTATTATTTTGAATGATATATATTTCTTTAACAGAAAGAGTATATGGAAGCTGGTAATGTGGTGGAGGATGAGGATCAGCATCAGGATCAGCATCAGCAGCAAGCTATGATGCCCTTGCAACCTATTATTCCGAAGAAGAGTCGTCAATCGAAGAAGAAGAGTCGATCAAAGCGCAAGAGGAGAATCGAGAAACATGATCATGATGAGCAGATCATGATGAATATTGATGTTGGAGAGATGAAGCAGTGGCTGCCGATGCTTGAAGAAAGGATGATGACTGGTAGTCGTCGATCTTGCTCGCTCTCGCTACGAAAGAGAAGCCGAAAAGGGATCCCTCATAGAGCCCCTCTCTCTTAAATGAATTCAATTTATGCTTTAGATCAATTCAAGGCCGGATCCAGCAACAATACATAAGTTGTACTACTACACATTTTCTTGTCTACTGTAATGCATCATAACATTCAATCCACACTACCAAGTCTAAGCATATAACAAGCATATAACACTTTTTCATACAACATGTGTTGGATATTTCATCAAATATATTATGATCACAAAATGACATGATTTCTTTGTTTTGTAATTTTGCAAGCATTGTACTCACCTACGGTATATCTCATGAGAAATCCAAGCATTGATTTGAGTAGCAGGGAAGACAGTTCAAATGTATCTACATTATGGACATGATTTTTGTTTCTAGCTGCTAAACTCGCGTCTTAGACTGAAAACCTAATTAGTTTTCATATGTGAGATCGAATTGATTAATATGTTCATGGGCTAATCCACTTTTATTACTATATATACATTTCATTTTATATAAAGTTGATTTAGTGAGACTATCTCACATGAGACTAACTCTTCAATATTATGCGTTGAAATTTTCATATTGTATTTGTGTGACCTTTATACTATACAAGTGTGACATATATATTGTATTTGTGTGACCTTTATACTATACAAGTGTGACATATATATACAAATTAACGTCATGACCTTTATGCACTCTAACTTAAAAAATAAAAGGGAAGAATTTCAACACAATTTGTACATATCACCTTTATATTATCAACAAAATACACAAATCAAGGCATTGCAGCCCATTGTCCAAAGGTACCAAAAGTTATTACACAACCCACACATATTACACAACTCACAGCTCCCGTAGTCCAAAGTTCAAAAAGTTACCTTAAAAAAATTATTGCGGTAAAAAACTCTGGTATATTAATACACCAGGTGTACTACAGAAACACCCAACGTTATGATATGAGTACATAAAGGTCAGATGAATACAACATAATGGTCTATCTGTAACAAAAGTACGACTGAATTTTTTTCATTTTTTTTTCTAAGTTATTGAACATAAGTGTCACCACATTTGTACACGGATGTCATACTTATAACATAAATTTCACACTAATACAATATAAAAGTCTCAACCTGAAGCGAAAAAAAAAACTCAAATGAACGTGAATCCGAATCAGATCACTACATCTAAATCATGTAATTGGTGTAGAAAAGTTTTGACTGATATGTTTTCTACGTATATATTTTTAAAAAGTGCATATTTTAAGATGTCAAAATTCATTTCTTTCTAGATTATCTCTCCCCATAAAAATATCTTACTATCCAATTTACAAATAAGTGGTCTTGTTTTTTTAATCTGTTAATTAGCATTAAACATTTGATTGTCTAGGGTCATATTAGTAATTTTCTACTAACTAAACAATTTAAAACTCACTTATATATTATGCATAGAAAAGAGTATATATATACTTAAAAAAAAACCCCTAAACTTAATTGTTTTAGACCAAAGAGATGAGTACATATGACATGACAATATTAGCCAAACGAAGCAGCCTTTATTAGTAGCTGTGGACTATAAGAATATTATGAGGTAATTGTGTATCTGTATTGCAATAGGGAAAACCCCTTTTAAATATAGTACAAAAGGTAAATATAGAACAGATACAACAAAATACTACACAAAAATAAATCCCTAAACTTATGCAAGACTAATCACTCCTTGATACGCCCCCGCAAAATGGACGTGCCATCTGCCACGTAAATTTTGGACCAAAGCAAACCAAACCGAGACCGAGACAAAGGTTTAGTAAGAAGATCTGCGAGCTGGTCAACAGTGTTTACATATGCGACTTGAAAGATGCCCTTTGTGGATAAATCGCGAACAAAGTGAAGATCTAATGCAATATGCTTCATTCGGGAGTGCATGACCGGGTTAAGAGCAAGACGGGTGGCACCAAGATTATCGCAAAGCAATTTAGGTGATGTTGTAAGAGCCAAACCAAGTTCCCGAAATAGTTGGTAGACCCAGCAGACCTCCGCAGCTGTAGATGCTAAGGCACGATACTCAGCCTCCGTAGAGGATCGTGCTACACCACGTTGCTTTCTAGAACGCCAAGAGATGGGTGAAGAATCAAGGAAAATGATGTAAGCCGAGGTCGACTTCCCATCGGTGATATTACCCCCAAAATCAGAGTTAGAATAAGCTGTGAGTTGTAAAGTTTTCGGTGTACGTAGAAGCAACCCAAAATGCAATGTACCCTTAAGGTAGCGGAAGATTCTTTTGACTCCAAGCCAATCATCTGCAGTGGGCTTGGACATGGACTGTGCTAATTTATTGACAGCAAAAGAGATATCTGGTCGAGTCATTGTCAGATATTGCAATCCTCCAATGGCACTTCGATATGTGGACGGATCAAAGGAGGCGGACACAGAAAGACTCGTAGAAGTGTTCATGGGAGTGGAGACTGGCTTCGATCCCTCCATATGATGTCGACGAAGCAAATCGACTGTATATTTATGTTGGGACAGCAACAACCCTTCACGACAGCGAGACACCTCAATCCTCAAAAAGTAAGTTAGAGCCCCCAAATCTTTTAAGGAAAATGACTTTCGAAGATGTGCAATAAGGGACTGAATCATGGTGGATTTGGAACCAGTGATGATGATATCATCAACATACACAAGTACAAGAAGATACACATCTGGACGACGCAATATGAACAAACTGTGATTTGCTTGAGACTGAGTGAAGCCATAAATAATTAAAGCCGAGCTCAAAGTATGATACCACGCCCTCGGTGCCTGGCGAAGACCGTATAGGGACTTCTTAAGTTTGCACGCATGAGTGGGGTGCGTCGGATCAACAAACCCCTGTGGTTGTTGCATGAAGACGGGTTTAGAGAGCGACCCGTGGAGGAATGCATTACTTACATCCAGTTGGCGAATATCCCAATTGTGGTATAAAGCCATGGCGAGGACTGTACGGATTGTCACAGGCTTAATAACAGGACTGAAGGTTTCATGGAAGTCCACACCTGGTCGTTGATGAAACCCTTTTGCGACTAATCGAGCTTTATAGCGTTCCACGGTGCCATCGGGCTTTCGTTTAAGGGCAAACACCCATTTGCACCCTACCAAATTACAATCAGCCGGTCTAGGAACAAGGTCCCAAGTCCCATGTGAAGATAAAGCGGTGATTTCATCTGCCATAACCTGTCGGCATTGAGGTATTTTCAGGGCTTCTGAAACTGTAGAGGGAATCGTTTCCGGCGGTAAGGGATGTTTAGTGGATAGATGTGTGACCGGAGGATGATGCAATGACTCCGGTAACTCTGTGGTAAATCCTTCCAATCGGCTAGAAAGTTGCCGAGTGCGTGTGCTACGTCGTACTGGAGCAGGACTGCTGTGTGTAACTGATGGACCAGATTCATTGGCTGTGGGTCCTACCAAACTGTCATGTGTGGAATCAGAGGTGTCTTGAGAGGATGACTCTGAGTTGTGCTCCATGGTAGGGGTTGATTCAGTCGGCCCAATGTCTTCAACAGGATGTGATCGTTGAAGAATTGTCAGAGGCATAGTGTTGGTTGGCGAATTTGTATGGGGAGAAGGCTCCATTTTTGTGAGATCGGCAATAGCATCTTCCAAAAACCGAACATGGCGAGAAGTAAATATGCGGCCGGTCATCGATCATAACATTTGTATGCACTCTGTGTGAGACAATATCCAACAAAGATGCAAGGTCGAGAAGCCGGATCTAATTTGTTGGACGTATATGGTCTTAACCATGGATAACAAATGCATCCGAACACTCTTAATTTTAGATAGTTGGGTTTACGGCCAAAAAGAGCTTCAAACGGACTGAGGAGATGAAGAATAGGAGTCGGCATTCGATTAACCAAATATGTAGCTGTTTGAAAAGCAAACGACCAGAATTTTGGCGGGAGTTTGGCATGATGTAACAATGCCTTGCCAGTTTCCACTATATGGCGGTGTCTCCGTTCAACCAGTCCGTTTTGTTCGGGAGTGTGTGGGGCCGAGGTGAGCCATTGAATACCATGTGATTGCAGGTAGGGCCGAAGAACAACAAATTCACCTCCATTATCACTGTAAAAATTGCGAATGGAGAATCCAAACTGTTTTTCTGCAAGCGGCTTAAATTTTTTGAAAATTTCCTTGACATCAGATTTATGAGACATAGGAAATAACCAACAATACTTCGTAAAAGAGTCCACCATAAGCAAGTAATATCGAAACCCATTGACAGATAAAAGTGTTGGTCCCCAAACATCAGCATACAAATAATGAAACGGATGAGTGGCATTCAACGATGAATCAGTAAATGGCAGTTTGTGAGTTTTGCAAGACAGACAAGAATCACAAGTTATATCCGACACACCGGATTTATTCAAAGGCAACTTATTCTGAGCTATTAAAAGACGGCTAATTCATCGAGATGGATGACCCAGTCTCGAGTGCCAAGAATGCAAGTTGGTACGTAGACCAATAGTACTAAAATGTGCAGAAATTAAAGGAGTGTTCTGCAGTCTGTAAATTCCCTTCTCACATTTTCCTTGTGCTAGCACCGCCCCCGTAACTCGATCCTTCACAATAAACAAATTTGGAAAGAATTCCACAGAAACATCATTAGTCGTAGTAAACCGATGTACGGACAATAGATTTTGTTCAGCTTTAGGAACGCACAAAACATCCGATAGATAAAAAGTGCGAGAGGGATATATAAAGGATGTTTTACCAGTATGAGAAATAGGCATTGAGGAGCCATCTGTTAACTGAACCTCTTCAGTCCCATCATACTCAGAGTGTAAAGAAAGATTGCCCAGATCATTGGTAATGTGATGGGAAGCCCCTGAGTCCATAAGCCAAGAATTATTAGGAACACCAGAATTTGGGGAACGTGTCATGTTTGCAACCGGTGTCTGATTTGCTGATGGTAGCCGCCAACATGTCCGGGCCGAGTGTCCCGGAACATCACACCATTAACACACCACTCGTCCAGATATATTAGTTTGTTGTTGACCAGAATAGAAATTATGACCCTGTGATCTGTTAAGGCCACGGCCACCCCTACCGCGACCTCCTCGGAACTGTCCTGGAGAATTCATCTTTTGCGATCTGTTGGAGGGACGCTGCTGTGCGGCATTTGCAGAGACTGACAGATCTGTTTTGTTTTCATCAATTCCTTCTAAAAACTTTTCGTGAGCCGTCAACAAGTCCAATAATTGAGGGAAGGACAGGGAAGTGGGTTGTGCACGGATCGATGCCGCAATATCGCGGAATTGAGGGCTTAATCCCCCAAGAACATACAAAGTAAAGTCGTCATCCGATACCGGCGAATCAATAAGAGATAATTCATCTACTTTAGCTTTAAGAGAGTGCATAAATTCAGAGATACCTCTCGAGCCCATCTTTGCAGATTGTAAGTCTCTCTTTAGTTGCATCACACGTGCTCTGGATTTGCTTGCAAATATTGAGTGCAGTCCCTTCCAAGCATCGACAGAGGATGTATAGGCGGTAATATAGGGCGCAACCTCATCTGTAAGAGAACCCTGGAGAAAAGCATAAACTAGCTGATCTTGACGAAACCAAATGCGATATTCAGCATTACTAGTCGGAGGGGGTGGATTCGAGCCATCAACAAAACTTAATAGGTCATGGCCGTTTAGGATTGCGGAGACGAGTGATAACCATTGTGGGAAGTTGGATCGCGTGAGTTTGTGAGAGGCGGGGAATGGGGCTGTAATCACAGTGATTGGGTTAGATGGATTTCCAGGCATCGCCTGGATTTGAGTTGAAGCGGTGGATTGCTCTTCGGCCATGGCAGATCGGAGGTTAAGCGTGGAAAAAAAAGGATCGTAATAACTGATACCATATAAGAATATTATGAGGTAATTGTGTATCTGTATTGCAATAGGGAAAACCCCTTTTAAATATAGTACAAGAGGTAAATATAGAACAGATACAACAAGATACTACACAAAAATAAATCCCTAAACTTATGCAAGACTAATCACTCCTTGATATGGACTAATTTTTGAATACTTCATCCAACATTATAAACTGCATCTTTATCTAAATCACAACCTTCAACTATTTCACCAAATCCAATCTTACTCTCACCTTCATCAGGATTTTCTCTTTTTCCTCTACATTTTTCTATTCCAATTTTTAAAGATTTATTTAATAATTGGAAAGGGAAAAAGGACTTTTTTTTTTCTTTTATAAATTCGAAGACCCTTTTGTTTCTTTGGCCAAGAACCCATTGTATGATGAAAATGATGGCTACTAAGTCAATCACACCTTCTTTGGCTCTTGTTGGATTCCTCTTTGAAACTTTATTGGTTTTTCATGAATGTATGCACATTCTCAAGTGAAGTACGTTGTTGTTGTTGTTATTATTCTGATCTCGATTTAATGGTGACATTTACAGGCGAAGTGATAGAAGAAGAGGGATCCATTGGGGCAGTTGATCAAGAGATGAAGGGCAGGGTTTTAAGAGGGTTTATATCTCAAAAGAAATGCAGCAAGGGACCAATGTGCAAATCTGGGAATTGTTGGTGTTGTGCTTCTCATACTAAGGCTTGCTGGAATGACCTCCACTCCTGCTTAAGCAATTGTGTCCCCTCACCACCTAAATATGTATGAAATATTATGGCTCTATTGTTTTTAAGTTTGGCAAAATATAATATATATATATATATATATATATATATAGATAAGACAAAAACTTATATACCCCTGGGCACATAGGGGTACAGATCTAGGTGTTATATACATATTCTTCAAGTGTTATATATATACATTACAAGTGTTACATTTCTTGGTGTTATACATGTACTCTACATGTATCATATGTACATAAGAGTATACATGTGATCAGTGACGGACCCAGAATTTCAATTGAGGGGGGGCCCAAGTTGATTAATAAAAAAAATTCAATATTTCTAACATAAAAATATAAATTTATCACAATTTCGATAAGGTCAGAGTATAAAATATATGACAATAACATCCAAAACTAGTAAACATAATCTCTGCTAAACCTTGACAATATCAATATAAAAAATAGATAACTTGATAGAACTTTCGAACACAAATAAATAGTTAATCAATAATTTTAGGTCATCGTTCAAGTACACTGATCAAGAAATAAATAACATTAAAATGAAAAATTATTATCATTATTTTCTATGTTATCACTAAATCACATACACAATTTCAATCCCAATAAATCAATAATATTTAACAAAAATTTAAGCAAGAATATAATATAAATGTAGCATTTTCTTGAAATTGTATAAATAAGAAATCCAGAAGAAAAGGAGAAAATTTCTAAACTTGTGTGTTGATTGGAAGGGAAAAAAATGATAAATTGAAAAGAAACTTTGTGTAATTTTAGTTTAGTGATTTTAAACTAAGGGTATGAAATCTGGAGATTGGGTCACATTAACATAACGCGAAGGTAACCCTAACATAATACGAAGGTAACACTAACATAACGTGAAAGTAACAACCAAAACACGCGAAAAAAGTAAAGAGGCGCTCTGGGCGGGTCAGCCCAGCCCGCGTGCGCCCAGTTGCATGGATCCATGCAACTGATGCAAAGGAGAGTAACTCTTCAAAATTTTCCAAAAGGCAAGCACTCGATCTTATGTACTTGGTTAAAAATAATTTCTTTATTTTATCCATTATCACTTTTAAATAATTTAATACCATATCTAACTAAGAGTTGGACTCAGTGAGACCGTCTCATGTACGACGATACTCGCATACGGTCGTGTCCTGGGACACAGTCGACCGTGCACGAAAACATACTTATAGATAAAAATCACATACTTATGTCAACCGTGTCCCACAGATTGCTCTTAGTTTTTGTGTGAGGCACGACCGACACGCTCGTGGATGAGGAAAAATAATCACATACTTATAGTGAAAAATCATATCTTATTATTGAAAAAGACATACTTATACACCATAGTCGCGCACGGTCGTGTCCTGGGACACAGTCGACAGTGCGTGAGTGTCGTCACATGTGCGACGGTCGCATATGAGTATTTGTGTCGAATTTAAGCAATTGCTTGATCTATCGCACATGAGTATTTGTGTCTAATTTAAGCAATTGCTTGATTTTGATTAAATGTGATGCACGCGACATCCAATCATAAATGATGTTGTGTGAGCTAAACATCAAAACAAAATTTGTTTTATAAAAACTTGCTTGAAACGATCTCACATGAGACTTGCTCAATTTATTTTAGATTAAAATAGTACTTGATTTTCTTGGAAGGTGGATCTGATCATTTGATTAAGAGTATAAAGAGCAAATTGTAAATTACATCCCATGAGTTTAGGTTGTCGCAATTTAAGTCCCACAAAAACTGCGTATATTGATTTCGTCTCATAATTTAAAAGATCAATGTAATTTTGGGATAAATTATCTCAATTTAGCAATTTTGGGACTATCATCATTGGAAAACCTCACGTGCTATGCGTCTGACCTTCAATTTGGGGATTTTGGTTCATAAAATGCTAATATATTGGTGTTTATAATTTTTTTTGTTCAGAAAATGTTGATGTGTTGTCTCACCATTATTGAAATATATATTTATATATAAACAACAACACAACATCATTTTTTGAACTAAAATACCCAAATCGGAGGTCTGGCGCACAACACGAGAGGTTTTCCGACGACGATTGTCCGAAAATTGCTAAATTGAGATCATATGAATGATTTTTTTTTTAATTTGAGGATTTGTTTAGGATTCACTAAACATTCATAACATCTAACTTAAAAAATAAAAAGGAAGAATTTCAACAAAATTTGTTAGGCTCCACCTCAAACTGAGTTTCCTCTTCTTTTCTAGATGATTCATCAGTGTTAGGCTCATCCTCCTTCATTAGCATCTTAGATTCATCAAAAACTACATCTTTGCAGACAAGGCATTTTTGATGATCCTTTTCAAAGCACCACAGTCTATAGCCTTTGATCCCTTTAGGATAGCCTAAGAACACACACTTCAAAGCTCTTGGTTCTAACTTATCTTCATTAATGTGAGCATAAGCAAAGCAGCCAAACACCTTGAGTCCACTATAATTTTCAGGAACACCACTCCACTTTTCCTCAGGAGTTTTGAACTCAATTGCTGAAGATGGGCTTCTATTGATCAAGAAGACTGCAGTGGCTACTGCTTCACCCCAAAAACATTTTGCCAAACCTGAGCTTATCAACATGCACCTTACTTTGCCAAGTCCATTTTGCTGAGGAGTTCCAGGAACTGACTTGTGCCTTACAATGCCTTTCTCTTTGCAGTATGCATTGAATTCTCCATTGTCTATCCTTAAGTACTTCACCTTCCTATCTGAGATGTTCTCCACCTCAGTGAGCCATTCCTTTAAGGTTTTGAAAGCTTCATCCTTGGTTTTCAGAATGTATACCCAAACCTTCCTGCTGTGATCATCAATTAATATAATATAATATTCTTGATGAGGATGAGGATCAGCATCAGCAGCAAGCTATGATGCCCTTGCAACCTATTATTCCGAAGAAGAGTCGTCAATCGAAGAAGAAGAGTCGATCAAAGCGCAAGAGGAGAATCGAGAAACATGATCATGATGAGCAGATCATGATGAATATTGATGTTGGAGAGATGAAGCAGTGGCTGCCGATGCTTGAAGAAAGGATGATGACTGGTAGTCGTCGATCTTGCTCACTCTCGCTACGAAAGAGAAGCCGAAAAGGGATCCCTCATAGAGCCCCTCTCTCTTAAATGAATTCAATTTATGCTTTAGATCAATTCAAGGCCGGATCCAGCAACAATACATAAGTTGTACTACTACACATTTTCTTGTCTACTGTAATGCATCATAACATTCAATCCACACTACCAAGTCTAAGCATATAACACTTTTTCATACAACATGTGTTGGATATTTCATCAAATATATTATGATCACAAAATGACATGATTTCTTTGTTTTGTAATTTTGCAAGCATTGTACTCACCTACGGTATATCTCATGAGAAATCCAAGCATTGAACCCATTGTATGATGAAAATGATTGCTACTAAGTTAATCACACCTTCTTTGGCTCTTGTTGGAATTCTCTTTGCAACTTTATTGGGTTTTCATGAATGTATGCACATTCTCAATTATTGGCTTTGATCGATTAATTTTTCGTCCTCTTTTATTTTACAAATCGGCTCAAATTGAGATATGCACTTATTGTCAAGTGAAGTACGTTGTTGTTGTTGTTGTTATTATTTTGATTTCGATTTGATTGTGACATTTACAGGCGAAGTGATAGAAGAAGAGGGATCCATTGGGGCAGTCAGGGTTTTAAGAGGGTTTATTTCTCAAAAGAAATTAAGCAAGGGACCAATGTGCAAATCTGGGAATTGTTGGTGTTGTGCTTCTTATATTAAGGCTTGCTGGAATGACCTCCACTCCTGCTTAAGCAATTGTGTCCCCTCACCACCTAAATATGTAGTCCCTCCGTCCCACTATTTTCAGTCTACTTGTCATTTTCGTTTGTCCCAATTAAATTTGTCAGCCCCAAAATGACAAAGAAAATTTTACTCTCTTACCCTTCCATTTCTTCATTTTACAACTTTTGCACTCAAAAAGTTGGTTTAAATTACAAAATTGTCACTCAAAAATATTAAAATAACATATCCAGTCAAAGTCAACAGTTTTTTCTTAACATCCGTGCAGGTCAAAGTAGGCTGAAAATAGTGGGATAAAGGTAGTATGAAATATTAAGGCTCAATTGCTTTTAAGTTTGGCAAAATATAATATATAGATAATATTATATTAAATTATTCGATGCTTGATTTGATTTGAGACTGTTGGTCGAAATTCATTGTTCGAAATATATATCAAAATATTAAGTTTCATCATCTCCTTATTACTTTTCGTGAATAAAAGGACGAATTACACAAACCACCCACGAGTTTTGGATTTGCCAAACAGACCCATAAGTTTATAAAACCAAGATTATACATTGTAAACAATCGAATTGTACATGTATAACTCTTTTCAACTTCAAATATAATAACATATATAACAATGCGGTAATGTTCACCATTTATTATAATACAATGAAGTTGCAGAAATGAAAATATTATTCATGTTATTATCATTCATTATTTCAAAACATGCACAATATATAATTGTATTCATATTTTTATTGTTTTTGAAGTTGTGTTTTATAATTTTAGAAAATCGTTGTATATAATAATACCGACCTAGGAAAACGCTGACTACATCCTCAAAATTAAACCAGCTGGTTTCAAAATTTCCCAAAAGTTAAGCACTCGATCTTATGGACTTGGTTAAAAATAATTTCTTTATTTATATCCATTATCACTTTTAAATAATTAATTTAATACCATATTTAACTAAGAGCTGGACTAATGTGAGACCGTCTCATGTGCGACGGCACACGCGCACGGTCGTGTCCTGGGACACGGTCGACCGTGAGCGAAAACTCATACTTATAGCTCTAAAAGACGTACTTATAGATAAAAATCACATACTTATGTCGACCATGTCCTGAGACCCGACCGTGTCCCACAGATTGCTCTTAGTTTTCGCGTGAGGCATGGCCGTGTCCCAAGACACGGTCGTGGACGAGGAAAAAAAATCAC
Source organism: Scutellaria baicalensis (assembly GCA_005771605.1). Classification (NCBI taxonomy): domain Eukaryota; kingdom Viridiplantae; phylum Streptophyta; class Magnoliopsida; order Lamiales; family Lamiaceae; genus Scutellaria; species Scutellaria baicalensis. The sequence goes on from VALJ01000102.1 coordinate 70,193, forward strand.
ATACTTATTGTGAAAAAGACATACTTATAGTGCGAGTGTCGTCGCATATGCGACGGTCGCATATGAGTATTTGTGTTTAATTTAAGCAATTGCTTGATTTTGATTAAATGTGATGGACGCGACATCCAATCATAAATGATGTTGTGTGAGCTAAACATCAAAACAAAATTTGTTTTATAAAAACTTGCTTGAGACGGTCTCACATGAGATTTGCTCAATTTATTTTAGATTAAAATAGTACTTGATTTTCTTGGAAGGTGGATCTGATCATTTGATTAAGAGTATAAAGAGCAAATTGCAAATTAGGTCCCATGAGTTTAAGGGGTCGCAATTTACGTCCCACAAAAATTTCGTATATTGATTTCGTCCCATATTTAAAAGATCGATGTAACTTTGGGATAAATTATCTCAATTTAGCAATTTTGGGACTATCATCATTGGTTCATAAAATGCTAATATATTAGTGTTTATGATTTTTTTTGTTCAGAAAACGCTGATGTGTTGTCTGACCATTATTGAAAACGCTGATTTATATATATATATATATATATATATATATATATAAACAACACATCATTTTTTGAACTAAAATACTCAAATCGAAGGTCTGGCGCACACGGCACAACACGAGAGGTTTCCGACGATGATTGTTCGAAAATTGCTAAATTGAGATCATTTATCCTGAAATTGCATCTCTCTTTTAAATTATGAGACAAAATCAATATACCCAATTTTTGTGGGACTAAATTGCGACCCCTCTAAACTTATGGGACGTAAATAATTTGCAATTTACTCAAGTATAAATGTCAATTTCTATAATTATATATATGTAATATTTTGTCATTTTTGGACTAATTATTCTAAATTTTTCTATACTATTTTTCATGGTTGTCCCAGTAAAAATTTCAGATAGTTGTGAGATTAATTGTAGAAGAAAAAAAGATAATTGTAGAACCAAATATGATTTTATTGCAATATTTACTGCCAATTAACTAACTGTCACCATCATTTTTATTATCATTCTTGTTCTAATTGAGAAACATAGATCTCATAAGTGCAGGTGATATTTACAATTCATGAAAGTAATACGCAAGCGTGTGAACAAAAAAAGTTAGACTAAACAATAAAACCGAATAATATTTGATATATATATATATATATATATGATTCGTGCCAGGGATATATAAGTGATTCTATATATATATATATAGAATCACTTATGTATCACTTATGTAATCAACAACTCTGAATACTCTGACTGGTGAAGGTATGAGCGTTCATGTTATAATACCATTAAGCTTTCAATCACAGTGTATTGCACATAAAAACGTTTGAAAATGTTATGTATGAAAAATATTACAATGGTGTTATTTATTGTCTCTAGAGGTGTTACGATTATTCACTAAAGGTGTTATAATATTACTTATATGTATATGATATAATATTAATAGAAATATGAAAAAATAATCTTAAATGTATTATAATTATGAAAAAATGACAAAGGTGTTTCTGATTGTCTTTATCTGTATTATACACAGTTAATTAAGGTGTTATGAATTTTTCTCTTCCAATATAAACATATGTGAAAGATGTTTTTGATTGTCTCTATAGGTATTACAGATAATTTGTTAAGGTGTTGTGAATTTTATTGTTGCAGTACCATAAAATAACAAAGTTGTTTCTAATTGTCTTAGGTATTATACACACTTTATTCATGTGTTATGAATTTAATCGTTGTAATATAAAAATAAGACAAAGGTCTTTCTAATTGTCTCTATAGGTATTATATATATTTTATTAAGGTATTATGCATTTTTCTATTCCAGTATTAAAAAATAACAAATGTATTTATGATTGTCTCTATAGGTATTATACACAATTTATAAAGGTGTTATGAATTTTTCAATTGCAGATAACATCAGAGCCAGTTAATTTAAGTCAAATATGCTAAGATTTTCTTTAATATCTATAGATCGATAACTAAAATCCAATAATATAATATCCAACAATATTAATTGCATACTAATTAATAATATCTATTACATAACTATATTAATATTGTATATTAATTAATCAACTATCAACTATAAAATAATATATAATAATTATACTATATAAATCTTACTATAATATACATTAATATACACGTTTTATCAAAGTTTTTTTGTTCATATCTATACATAAGCAAATTCCAATAATATAACATCTAATAATTTTTTGTCTTTTATCAAAATATTTAACTTTTTTTATCAAATATGTTAATGTTAATTTTTTTTTGATAATATATAGAGAAGCAAAATCTAACAATATAGTATCCAAGAATATTTATTCCTTAAGATATTCTTATTACTAAGTTTTTGTATGATTTGGATAACCGCTTTTCATAGCTATATTATAATAATCATAATATACAAAGATATTATACCATATATTTACATACACGTTTGGGGATACATATTTTTAATATATATTATTTATAATATCAACTATAATTAACAACTTAAAATGGGTGGGAACTTTTTGAGGTTACTATTTTTAAGGGCAATTGTTATTTTATATATGGCAAATGCTGCTGTGCACCAGGTGCACGGATCTGGATTGGTGCAACTGGGGCGACCCGATCCGGATCCGCGCACCTGAATTTTCTTTTTTTTTTCTTTTTTTTTTTCGCTTCAGGCTGTTACCTTTATGTTGTAAAGATGTGACCTTTACGTTATATAAGTGTGACCTTTATGTATAAATGTTATGACCTTTATGTTCAGTAACTTAGGAAAAAAATGAAGATTTTCAGGTTTTTTCGCTTCAGATTAAGACCTTTATGTTGTATTGTTGTAACCTTTATGTACAGTTCTTGCGACCTTTATGTACAAATATTATGACCTTTATAATTCATAACTTTGAAAAAAATTGAAATTTTCAAAATTCAGTGCATTTTAAGGATGAATATATGTGCAGCTAATATTTCATAAACGTAAATATGTACAAATTTTGTTAAAATTCTTCATTTTTTTTCTAAGTTGGAGTATATAAAGGTCATTATATTTATACATAAAGGTCACACTTATATAACATAAAGGTCACATGCATATAACATAAAGGTAAGAACCTGAAGTGAAAAAATAAAATAAATAAAAGTGCGCGGATCCGGGTCGACCCGGACCCGACCCGAATTGTACATACACCAGTTGCACAGGAGATTAACTCTTTATATATATACTAGTTTTGTACTCGTGTGATGCACGGGATCGAGTTTAGTTTTAAAGTACAATTATAAATATTTACAATTTGAAAAAGAAATCAGATATAAATTTAATACAATAAAATTATTGATCTAGATATTTTATATATGTAATTAATGAAGATTAACTTTGTATATTGACAATAAAAAATTATTAAAATGTATAAACTTAATTTAAAATTTTAGAATTAAATTATACATAATTAAAAGTAAGGATGATTAACAAAATCAAGTAGCTTTTCATTTTCTGAACCTATCGCATATAACGATATTTAAGTTGAAAAACAAACGAAAAACCAACTATAAAAGAACATCAAATATGCATGAAGTAGAAAAAAGAATAGTAGGCACCACTATCTAGAATTCAGTTTCTTAGGATTCTCAATCTGTTTCAATATTCAATTTCTTCATATTGCTAGAACTCGAAAATTTATCGCTCAGTTTCATATTCATTAAATTTTTTCCTCAAAACACTTTCACAATATCATCACCTTTCTTGCCTAGCTTATAAGTGGTATACACCTAATATTTAGAGGAACAAAAATTAAATCTATTTTTTATTTGGAACATAAATATAGATTATTGATTTACAAATTAAATAATGCTTAAAAAATAAAACTTCAATATTTTCATTATTTTCAAATTCTACTTGTTTCAATCTTGATAATAGATCAAATTATTTACCATCCAAAAAACTAACACAAAAAGAAATAATAATATCAACCGTCAACTTAGCAATATTTTCTTGAAATCCATTTGTACAAAATTCTCTTTAAACCAAACTTTCAATCTCTGAGGGGAAATGTTTAGTACTCCATGCAATTTTATCTCATGTCATTAAAGTATATTATTAAGAAAAAATCAAAATAATTTTCCTACAAAATAAACTATCTAACATATACTTACCAATTGTGCCTCAATTCAAAACTTGTATAGACAATTCGATAAATTCTCTACTGTAAACAGTGAAAAATGCATTACCACTCAAAGACTACTTTTATAGTTAATTACATGATTCATTTTTTTAACGCCAAATAAAATCATAATTTTTTTATATTAAGTCATCATATTTCAAAGTCCATGAAATCAAATAAATTTAAAAATTACTATAATTATCAGAAAATAAGAATATTACATTCCCCATCTAACTTCTTTAAAAAATGGCCTATATGATGAATACCAAAATTTACCTATATACTCAATCACCACAATTCTACAATAAACCCCAAATAATTTGCAAAGACACCCTTATTAAATTTACCCTGATTAAAAACTATATCTTTTATATATATATATATTTGATTATGAATATATTAAACAGTTATATAACTGATTTTATATAAAAATAATTTTTCATCAATTTAGAATACTCATGAAACATTACATGATAATAAAATTACATAATGTGAGAAGAAAATTGATTGATACATAATTCAAACCAATATTTTTCCACTTTGAAACTCATTCCTTATAGTACCTACGAACATGGTCGAAATTATGAAAATTTTAATATCACATCATCTTAAAGTTCAATCTTATTAGTGTGTACATATTATGCAAACTTTGAATACATTTATATCATAAACGACATAGAAATTAAATTACATGCAATTTGAGATTTTGCATAATCCATATTTAATTTGCATAGTGTAACGTCAATCGTGATGTATATGAATATTATAGATATTGTCCTAATCTCTCATAGGATAGGTGATATCTAAAGCTTTGGCCAAACATACTCAACATGTTAAAACAACATTATTTTACAAAAAAACATATTAATACAAGCTATACAATTTGAAACATCATTTATACAATTTATTTTCTAATAGATTTTGCATAATCAACAGAATAATAAACACTTTAAATTGAAATACAATGAAAAGAAATAACATACTACCTAAGAAAATCTACAAATTCATCATTGGGTCCATCAAAGAGTGATTTGATTGTAAGTTAATTCTCCCACACTAATAATGTATGATTTGTTTGCATGATTATAATGTATAATTTGTATGGCATAAATTTATTGATTTGTTTAGTTACTCTGGTTGCTTGATTAATGGTTAATATAAATGCACATTTTTTCAATTTTCAAATCTCTTTTGATATCAATCAATATGAAAACGTATGTAAAGTGAGAAACAAATGAATCTTACAATACATAGTATATGACAAATTTAAAGATATTTGATTATAACAATTAGTTTTGAAAATATTAACATAAATTGGCAATATGCGGTTAATTTCTTAATAAATAGAAAACAATTGATCAAATAAAGTACAAACTCCAACTTGTAGTGCTAATTCTTCAATCTTCAAGATCTTTACAACTTTATTTTAATCAAAAATTGGCAATTCTTACTTTGATTTCTTTATTGAATTCCTGCATAAAATAATTAAAGTTGAACAAAATAAAACTACACTGCAGTAAGAATAATTCATATTCAAAAATTCAATAAAATAAATCACACATTTAACATTTCAAACTTAAAACATTTAAACAAAATACATGACCAAACCTAAAAAAAAAAAAAAAAAAAAGACCATCATGAGAACAAAATATTGAATTTGAGAAATTGTGAAGAGAAAGTGTGAGTGAATTTTAAGTTTATTCTCTTAAATTTATAGTGTGAAATTAGTTTAAGAATATGGAATTAATGCATTAAGTGTGGCATAAATAATGATGTTCCTAATTTATAGAATATTTTTTTCCAAATATATTGAAATATATTGATTGCACATAAATCATGTTCATTATTTTACTCCCATGAAATCACATTTGCCATATCAATTGGTTTAATTATAAAGCATGCAATTTGAATACTCTAATAAAGTAATTATCATGTACGTTAATATTATTTATTTTAATTTTTAAAAATAGAAAAAGTGGTTTCACATATATATTTATATTTATATTTCTATATATTCGTAGGGAAGTTAGCTAGGTAGATACTTTTCCTTACTAATTGCCAAAAATTATTATGTTATTACAATATCTTATTTCATTGATTGAAAATATTAATATTTCAATATTATTAACATGTATTATGCACATCAATTGATTTGGTGATTGAAAGCTGAGTTTCATATTCTATGATATTTCCATATATGAATTAAATAAATTATATCTATATAAAACACTATGTATACTTTTTTAATCAAATGATTACCGTTAATACCTTAAATATAAATGTAGATTACCAAGTTAATATTCTTTCATAATTATGATTGAGGATTTTAGGTGGAATTTTGTAAATTTATATTTGGTAATTGCTCTTGTTTATATATATATATATATATATATATATATATGATATTAATATCAAAATTAATTGGATATGATATTCAGTTTATTATTACAAATACTATTATCCAATCCAATGGAGTCCTTTAATATCTTTCTATATAGTATATTATTACTAAATATTTTAATATATTTTCATATTTAAAATTATCTAATTACTGACTTTATGTAAATATGTATATGTCTTCCGCATAATTAGTGGAATCTAATTATCAATAATTTGACTTATCAAAATTATCATTCTAAACATGGAAATATTTAAAAAAAAAAAGCAAAATTAATTAGCTCATCTTCTAATTGTACGTACATGTAAACTAAATAATTGTCATAGTATTAAATATTTGCCAAAATAATATTATTCCTTGATGTAAGGCCATATACAATAAGTTTGTCCTATTGGATTTGGTTTTAATTTTAAATGTTAACTTTACATCATAATATATATATATATATATATATATATATATTTGAGTAGGACTCCTGTAAGACCGTCTCACGGATCCTCTTTCGTGAGACGGGTCTTTTTGACCCAGTTTAACCCAACCCATATTAATTACATCTCACAAACCCAACCCACACAAAGTCCAAATATTCTGTTGCACCGCCGCATGGCGCATGCGAGTAAGCTGCCGCCACCTTTAGCCAAATATAATCCAATTCTATTTGCAATTATTCATGTTAATCTGAGATTAGGAACTATCTAAATATTTATTGTGTTACCATTAATTGCACTTGCATGTTTATTATGACTATCCCATTCTTAAAACTATTAATATTAGAAAATAAGAGGGGTATTTAATGTTTTTAAGTCAACGCTTCAAAATTTAGTTGTCTATTATTACTAGATAATTACAATTAATTAATTAATTTTGCATTTCCATGCTTACATAAAAGATTTTCAATCTTTTATACACACTTAACATCTTCATTTTCAATCTTATATCTTGTTCAAAAAATGACAAAATTCAAACTAAATAATTTTTTTTATCTATTGTGTATATATATCTTATTTATAGCCTCCAAAAACAATTATCCATATTTATATAAAGACATACTTATATGCTTAAAAAGACATACATATTTGCTTAAAAGACACACTTAGACCAAAAAAACTTATGCAAACAAATTAAAGTTATAAAGTGATCATCAATACTTATGTGTTTAAAATCAAACTCATGTGCTTAAAAGACATACTTTGACAAAAAATATGAGAGAAAGTCAAAATACATACTCATGTTTAGAATCAATAATTATGTGCTTAAAATACATACTTATGTACTTAAAATGGATACTTGGACCAAAAAAACTTATGCAAACAAATTAAAAATAATAAAGTGAGAATCAATACTTATGTGCTTAAAAGGCATACTCATGTGCTTAAAAGACATATTTATGAGCGAAAGTTAGAATAAATACGTATATTCAGAATCAATACTTATGTGCTTAAAAAACATACTTGGACCAAAATAACTTATGCAGACAAATTAAAAACAGTAAAAGTGAGATTCAATACTTATGTGCTTTAAAAGACATACTTGTGTGTTTAAAAGACATATTTTGACCAAAAATATGAGAGAAAGTCAAAATACATACTCATGTTCAAAATCAATATTTATGTGCTTAAAAGACATACTTATGTGCTTAAAAGACATGTTTGGACAAAAAATATGAGAGAAAGTTTGAATACATACTCATACTCAGAATCAATACTTATGTGCTTAAAAGACATATTTGGACAAAAATTATGAGGGAAAGTCAAAATACATACTCATGTTCAGAATCAATACTTATGTGCTTAAAAGACATATTTGGACAAAAAATATGAGAGAATATTAGAATACATACTCATGTTTAGAATCAATACTTATATGCTTAAAAAACATACTTATGTGCTTAAAAGACATACTTGGACAAAAAAAACTTATGCAAACAAATTAAAAACAGTAAAGTGAGAATCAATATTTATGTGCTTAATACTTAGACCAAATATATGAGAGAAAGTCAGAATACATACTCATGTTCAGAATCAATACTTATATGCTCAAAAAGCATACTTATATCATTTTAGTTAGTTTTTTTTTTTTTTTGGTTGAGTATTGAATTACTAATTTAAAAAGTTACAACTTTCATGTAGTAGACTAAGTTAAAATTATAAGGAAAAATTTAATACATAAACACATACTTATAGATTCAGATACATATTTATACCTTTCAAAGACATACTTATACTTAAAATCAGTGAGTAAATTAGAATAACATAATTAAGTTCACTTCACTTGAACCTCTCACACAAAAAATCATCCGTAAGATCGTCTCCCACAAGTTTTTATATTTAAGTTATCATCCTTTAATCGATTTATTTCACTAGCTCCTTTTTGAGTTGGTGGCAAAACTATTATTTATATTTGATTAAAATTTAGTTTTTCAGGAAGGTTGACCTATTTTCTAATTTTATTGTGTCCATCTTGGGAACTAATCTATGCGATTGACGAACACGAAATTGCATTTGGAGTTCATTATAACTCTAGTCATACTAGTCATGTAGCTTTTTTTTTTATACTCTTTCTTTTTCTAGTTATGATGATTATATTTTACAATTTGATTTTTCAATCATTTTTTTATTGAAAATGACGTGACATGTGATGTAGTATGCAGAATATAATTGTTGTTCATATTACATCAATGAATAAATATCATAATTTTTTTAACCATTATTAAAAATTGTTCATAAATTTACGACTTTTGAAAAATTCATAATTTTTCTTTTGCAATTATAAAAAACAATTGCAAAGTAATATTAACTAGAAAGACGGGAATAAGTGGCGCCATTTTTCGAACCCCATATTATTTAATGTGAGAATAATGTCAATAAAATACATTTATCCAATTTTAAAATTTTTTTTTTATAAAATAAACGTGCAGTAGTTGTGTATTCTAAAAGTTGATTCCAGATAAAATATATAATAGTAGAAGTTAGAGTTGTGGTGAGGTAAAATTAGTTCATTTCGGTTAATATGTGAGAGAAAATAGTTGTGAGAATAAGTAATAAGATATATGGGATCTTAATTAGATAGATGGAAATATTTGTGAGAATAAGATATGGGATCTATCTAATTGGTTAGATAGATATTTTATCTTCATATCATATCCAAGAAAATCAAAGAATTAAATTATGCTCATGAGTTCATTAATAGTTTTGTAGATAATTTAAAGTAACATTAATAGAATTGAAAGATTTAGAGTTATACAAGGAATAAATAAATCCTGAAAAGAGGCATGAGTAATTAGATTTATACAAGGAAACGAATTGAAAGATACTTCACGTGCGCACACACACACATATATATATATATATATATATATATATATATATATATATACACGCACAAACACAATAGATTAATATAGATTATTATATCGGTTAATTCAGGGTTAATGGCGAGAGTTGAAGGTGGAAATGCATGGGTGGAATGGGTGGGGCGATTCTTACAACTTCCATTTTACACAGAAGATTATGTGTGTAAGAATCACAAGAGCAGCAAGTACTATGTTGTTTACTGTGCTACTTGCAACGAAGATCCGAAATGCGAACTATGTTGGGAATCCCATCACAAAGCTCTACATCAACAACCCCATCATATAGTTTTGCAGGTTTGTTTATATTTTAATCTTCAATTAATTCGATTTAATCCCATGCTGCCTGCATAAATGTTGTTTATTTCATCGTGATTCATCTTTTCTTTAGGTGACGAAATGTTCAGGAAGAGCGGCCATTAAACGAGCAGAGATCAGCCAATATTTGGATGTGTCGGATATTCAAAAATACGTAATAAACCACAACCACATTGTGTTCCTCAACCCCAACCTCGCAGGAGTGAAGAAACCTCACATTCTCAACAATTGTGAGACATGCCAACGCCAGCTCATTGACGGCCAAGGATTCCGATTTTGTTCTATCAATTGCAAGGTACGTACGTACCTACAGCTTTCAACGATCTTGGAATTTATTTGAATATATATATATATATATATATATATAATATGATTTTGTGGGTAGATTATATATTTGCATAGTTAGTTAGTAAATATTCTTTATTATTTTGAATGATATATATTTCTTTAACAGAAAGAGTATATGGAAGCTGGTAATGTGGTGGAGGATGAGGATGAGCATCAGGATCAGCATCAGCAGCAAGCTATGATGCCCTTGCAACCTATTATTCCGAAGAAGAGTCGTCAATCGAAGAAGAAGAGTCGATCAAAGCGCAAGAGGAGAATCGAGAAACATGATCATGATGAGCAGATCATGATGAATATTGATGTTGGAGAGATGAAGCAGTGGCTGCCGATGCTTGAAGAAAGGATGATGACTGGTAGTCGTCGATGTTGCTCGCTCTCGCTACGAAAGAGAAGCCGAAAAGGGATCCCTCATAGAGCCCCTCTCTCTTAAATGAATTCAATTTATGCTTTAGATCAATTCAAGGCCGGATCCAGCAACAATACATAAGTTGTACTACTACACATTTTCTTGTCTACTGTAATGCATCATAACATTCAATCCACACTACCAAGTCTAAGCATATAACACTTTTTCATACAACATGTGTTGGATATTTCATCAAATATATTATGATCACAAAATGACATGATTTCTTTGTTTTGTAATTTTGCAAGCATTGTACTCACCTACGGTATATCTCATGAGAAATCCAAGCATTGAACCCATTGTATGATGAAAATGATTGCTACTAAGTTAATCACACCTTCTTTGGCTCTTGTTGGAATTCTCTTTGCAACTTTATTGGTTTTTCATGAATGTATGCACATTCTCAATTATTGGCTTTGATCGATTAATTTTTCGTCCTCTTTTATTTTACAAATCGGCTCAAATTGAGATATGCACTTATTGTCAAGTGAAGTATGTTGTTGTTGTTGTTGTTATTTTGATTTCGATTTAATTGTGACATTTACAGGCGAAGTGATAGAAGAAGAGGGATCCATTGGGGCAGTCAGGGTTTTAAGAGGGTTTATTTCTCAAAAGAAATTAAGCAAGGGACCAATGTGCAAATCTGGGAATTGTTGGTGTTGTGCTTCTTATATTAAGGCTTGCTGGAATGACCTCCACTCCTGCTTAAGCAATTGTGTCCCCTCACCACCTAAATATGTATGAAATATTATGGCTCAATTGCTTTTAAGTTTGGCAAAATATAATATATAGATAATATTATATTAAATTATTCGATGCTTGATTTCATTTGAGATTGTTGGTCGAAATTCATTGTTAATAATAATAATAATAATAATAATAATAATAATAATAATAATAATAATAATAATAATAATAATAATAATAATAATAATAATAATAATAATAATAATAATAATAATAATAAGTTAATTGAAAATATTACAACATAACATAATTAACTCCCTTGAAAATACTAATAATTTTTACAATTTTTTTATTAACTAAAATCCTAATTTGACATTTTTAGGAGGGAAAGTGGCAAAATTTATAAATGTCCTCCTTTTATATATAGATAGATTTAATACCATATCTAACTAAGAGTTGGACTCATGTGAGACCGTCTCATGTGCGACGACACTCGCACACGGTCGTGTTTTGGGACACAGTCGACCGTGCGTGAAAACAAATACTTATAGATAAAAATCACATACTTCGACCGTGTCCCACAAATTGCTCTTAGTATAAAAATCACGATTGCTCGTAGTATAAAAATCACATACTTATGTCGACCGTGTCCCACAGATTGCTCTTAGTTTTCGCGTGAGGCACGGCCGTGTCCCACGACATGGTCGTGGATGAGGAAAAATAATCACATACTTATAGTGAAAAATCACATACTTATTATTGAAAAAGACATACTTATACACCACAGTCGCACACGGTCATGCCTTGGGACACAGTCGACCGTGCGTGAGTGTCGTCGCATGTGCGACGGTCGCATATGAGTATTTGTGTCTAATTTAAGCAATTGCTTGATTTTGTTTAAATGTGATGCACTCGACATCCAATCATAAATGATGTTGTATGAGCTAAACATCAAAACAAAATTTGTTTTATAAAAACTTACTTGAAACGATCTCACATGAGACTTGCTCAATTTATTTTAGATTAAAATAGTACTTGATTTTCTTCGAAGGGGGATCTGATCATTTGATTGAGATTATAAAGAGCAAATTGCAAATTACGTCCCATGAGTTTAGGTTGTCACAATTTACGTCCCACAAAAACTGCGTATATTGATTTCGTCTCATAATTTAAAAGATCAATGTAATTTTGGGATAAATTATCTCAATTTAGCAATTTTGGGACTTTCATCATTGGAAAACCTCACGTGTTATGCGTCTGACCTTCAATTTGGGTATTTTGGTTCATAAAATGCTAATATATTGGTGTTTATAATTTTTTTTGTTCAGAAAATGTTGATGTGTTGTCTCACAATTATTATAAACAACAACACAACATCATTTTTTGAACTAAAATACCCAAATCGGAGGTCTGACGCACAACTCGAGAGGTTTTCCGACGACGATTGTCCGAAAATTGCTAAATTGAGATCATATGAATGATTTTTTTTAAAAATTTGAGGATTTGTTTAGGATTCACTAAACATTCATGACATCTAATTATTTTATTAAAGTTTATTACTATTATCTTAAGAAATTAAACTATAGTGATGTTTTTTTAAATTTGAGGATTTGTTCAGATCACCAATTCTAATTCAATTAAAACATAGAATATCAATGATTAAAATTTGAGAATTTTGAAACAAAAAACATAGAATATCAATGATTTAAAATTTGAGAATTTGTTTAGAAAATTCGATTCACACTCATTTTATTCAAATCATGACGGAAAATATCGAAATTAAAAATATAGAATATGAATGAGTTTTTCAATAAATTTTTTAAAGTTGAGGATTTGTTTAAGATTCATTAAATATCCATTGAATAATTTTTTTTTTTTCAAAATATTGCAAAATTTCTTCCTCATCTCTAACATCCTAAAATACTATCCTCCTAAATACTATTCATCATCTCCAACATCCTAAAATACTATCTATCTATCTCCTAAATACTATTCATCTATTGTACATAAAAATATTGCGGACACAAGAAAATATGGACAAAATACTATTCATCATCTCCAACATCCTAAAGTACTATCTATCTATCCTCCACAACAAAAAAACAGAGGATATCTATCGTAGATAAGAAAGAAAATATTACGAACATAGTGGACAACAAAAAAAAAGATATCTATCGTAGATAAGAAAGAAAATATTACAAACACACTTCTCCACTAGGAGGATATCTATCGTAGATCTAAAACAGAAAATATTACAAACACAGTTCTCCACTAAAAGAAAAAAGAATCCTATTGTAGATAAGACATAAAATATTGCAGACACAGTTCTCCACTAAGAGAAAAAAGAAAAAGAAAAAAAAAAGAGAAATAACAATTGGTTAAGGAAAAATAGATTAACCTCATCAACTAATCAGATGTCACGATCACATGAGACGATAAAAAATAGATTAAACTCGTCAACTCTTCAGATGTCTCGACACATGAGGGGATAAAAAATAAATTAAATTCATCAACTCATTAGATGTCTCGATCACATGACAGGATAAGAAGTTTTTCCTCATTCTATGAAAGAATGAAATTGGATATGAAGAAATTAAATTGGCTGAAAATATGACAATTCATGGGCTGAAAATATGACAATTCATGGGAAAGATAGTGAACGAAAAATATGGGGAAAAAAGTGTTACGGATGAAAAGCAGGAACAGTTTTTTTTATTGTCTTCTATTTTTATATATAGAAAAATATTCGTATAACATAACTTCAAATTCTGAACTGTTCATTGGAATATAAGTAAAATTCATATCAATTTGCAATAAAACATAAAATCACCATTTGTGACGCGTGGCTCACTCACCGGAAATTAATCGGAAAATTTAGATTCAGTGAAAAAAGATTTAAATTGATAATATTTCCAATAACAGAACTAAAATAATTGATATAGGATGAAAATCGGATGACACCTTTACAATAGGATCGAAATGAATTATTCCATATATATATAAATTAAATTAAATTAATAATTATAGAAAATATATAGAAGAAATTTCAAGGCACTTAGATTCTTTATATATACGTGTCTCAGCTTCATATCCCACCCCACAAACACTATATGTGGATCCCCAAACCACTGCGTAATTTTTTAATGTTGATATAGATATTCATAGCTATACGCAATTTTTTAACGTTGATATAAATATTGCTATTTGATATCTTCATTGTCATGATAAGATTAATATGCAAATAACATACTCCATAAATATAAATAGAGGAGCTAGCTAGTCTCCTGTGCAACTGGTGCATATACAATTCGGGTCGGGTTCGGGTCGACCCAGATCCATGCACTTTTTTTTAATTTTATTTTTTCGCTTCAAGCTGTTACTTTTATGTTATACGTGTGCGACCTTTATGTTATATAAGTGTGACCTTTATGTATAAATGTAATGACCTTTATATACTCTAACTTAGAAAAAAATGAAGAATTTTAGCAAAATTTGTATATATTTACCTTTATTTAATATTAGCTGCACCTATATTAATCTTAAAAATGTGTTGAATTTTGAAAATTTCCATTTTTTTTTCAAAATTATGGATCATAAAGGTCATAATATTTGTACATGAGGGTCACAATAATTGTACATAAATGTCACAATAATGCAACATAAATGTCTCAATTTGAAGGGAAAAAACCTGAAAATATTCATTTTTTTCCTAAGTTATTGAACATAAAAGTCATAACGTTTATATATAAAGGTCACACTTATATAACGTAAAGGTCACATCCTTACAACATAAAGGTAACAACCTGAAGCGAGGAAAAAAAAAAAGGAAAACATTTTGCGCCCTACGACGGTTTTGTCTACAACAATGCCAATTTTGGCTACGACTACGCGTTTTTCAAAAACCGTTGTCTTAGGGGCGTAGTCTATGTGCATTTTTCTTATAGTGAACCTAAGTGCGCGGATCCGAGTCGGGTCACCCCAATTGCACCAATCTAGATCTGTGCACCTGGTGCATAGCCGTATTTGCGTAGAAGAGATCATTGATATATATTATCTATGATAACTATAATTATAATTACCTATATAAAAGTATGAATGTTTCTTATAAAATTTGGATTGTCTAATATATCCTTAGTAAAATTTATATTCAAAGTTATAATAGTTTTAGGATTTTGATCATATTTAAATAAGAGTTTATTATTTTTTTTGCCCTGTAAATTAGGGGGTCTGGCAGTTTTGTACGGGAATTTATCGGGCTGACAATTTTGCCCCGTATTGATCTGAAATTATGCAAATCTTGCCCAAATTAAGCCCGAACCTCTTATTTGGGCCGAAATTGCACGTGCCAAGCACGTGTGGCCTAAAATTCGGCCCATTCGGGCTAAATCCGCCACGTGGTATTATTCTGCTTGCGTGGTAGAAAAAAAACGAAATTATTTCCACCTGGAAATTCGCACTCAAAAAAACGAGAATGAATTATTTCCCCCAAATCAAACTAACCTAGCCCTAATTTCACCCCCAAACCCACATAACACTCCCTGCGTGAAACCACGACGACGATCGGCCACCCATTGCTGCCGACATTGCCGAACCAAATCCCGGTGATGTAAAGAAACTATTACAGGTAATTTCTCATCTCGGTAATACTTGGTGGTCCTGTAGGTAGTGAGATTTTGTTTAGATTTTATTATCTTTTTGAGATTTCATGTTTTTGCTTGATTTGAAAGGAATTTGATAGGTTTTAGCACAAAATGAAAGTCCAATGGAATTTTACGCCAAGTTGGAGTCGAGATAGGGAGTCGATAAAGCGCAGTTATGGAGGAAAAATCATATCTCGAGCTCTAGAAGTCCAAATTCAATGTTTCTTGTCTTGTTAGAAAGCTAAGAGGGAGTTCTACAACTTTCATGTTGGAATATTTCATCAGTTCTGCCTTCAAGAGAGCAGAATAGTACAAGAAGTTGAAAGTCGTGCAAGAATGCCCTGATTTTCGTCTTGATAGGGCTTGAGTAAATTGGGTATAACTTGGTGTAAAAAACTGATATTGGGCTGAAATTAGTGGCATCGGATAGCTAACCGGAAGGTCTACAACTTTCATGAAGAAGTCGAAGCCCAATTATGAGCGTAAGAGGGCCGAATCGAGGCTGAAAGATGGGAGTCTGGGCCACCCGGGTCACTTGGCTGGGTCGGTGGTTTAGTTGCGGATTTTTAGGCCTATTTGGACTCCTATTTGGATACAACTTGCTCCAAGTCCGATTTTTAACTATTTAGATACAAATTAGGACTTGGGAAAAAGAAGATTTCGGGAAGATACAAAAAGATCTATACAAAGCATTCATCCACATCTTGAGAGCAAGGAAGAAAGCAATAAATTGAAGATTCAAGAGTCAAGAGGAGCAACCAACAATCACAAATTGAATAAGCTTTTCTTTGATTTTATTTCTAGTTTTGATCATGTAGTTTTGTAATTTATTTTGCTTTACGAACATGATTTTTGGCTAGGGGTCTCGTGATCTTAGGGCACGAGAGTAGTTCTATGGATTTCTTGTTGAATATTTAGTTTTAATCTTTCCTCTAATCCATGATATTTTATTCATGCTTCCTTGTTCTTATTCCATGTATGAGTTCTGGCCAAATTTATGCATGCTCTAATCAATTGGATTGAGATCAAGAGATGATATCTGATTATAGATTTGGGAATGCATGACTCAATTAAATTGCCTGGATCGAGAGATTGGTAAATAATTTGGGTGAAAATACGATCTTAGGAGCTTTTAGGAGTTGGTTATTAACTGCGAGGTAGAGATACAAACATTAATAATCGATCCACGGGTTAAGTTGCTCGAGAGAGAGGTTAATCTACAATCATGATTGCTCACATAAAATAATTGGATTTGGGGTTGATTTTTGCTAGATTAGTAAACTTGATTAAAGTAGAATGAAATCGTTGTCTTAGGATCCTTGTTTGAATCTTGATTATCTTGATATTTTCTTGTTTGATATTTTATTCCATTTATTTGTTTCTAGACTTAGGTTAATTAGATTAAATTCTCTCAATTCGGTCATCTAGATAAAATTAGGGGTATAATTTAGGTAATCAATTAATTCTAATAACAGTCTCTGTGGGATCGACCTTGCTCGCCCTATCTATAGTTGACACCGTACACTTGCGGTTTAGGCTAGAAATGGACCATCGATCAAGTATCATCAGCACTCAGATTTGGGATTGTAGCCTCAGCAAATTCTTCAGCCTCAACCTCCTGCAGAGCATCTTCATTTATGTCCTCCTGCCACAAACCAAAGATCATAGATTAGAAATTGTGCCCATTAACTCATTCTCTAATGCACCAAAACAACACATTACAGAATTTATTACAAGTTCACTTGTGATTGGTGTGCAAGATTAGGGATCTTTTGAGGACAGGTCCTCAAATTGTGGTCATGCCCTTTGCAAATGGTACACAGTTAGCTTTTTTGTTGCCTTTTTAGAATTTTCACACCCTTGGTTTTTTTCCCCTTACTCAACTCTATATCAGCCTTCTTTCTTTTCTTAGGAGGTCTACCAACTCCTCTAGTTATTATTGGTGGAAGAGGTGGTACCATTGCAGTTTCCTCCCACAAGGCCTGTCCATTAATTCCTCTCACACTGGAAGCATACACCATCTTATACACCTCTACAGTCAATTGCAGGTCTACATAATTTTCTGGCTTCAGATTCTCATTGAAGATAGCACACAAAGCATGCTTACAAGGCACCCCACTGAGCCCCCACTGCCTACAGCTGCACTCCCATTTATCAAGGTCAACTATGTATTGGATCCCATCACAACATGCTATCTGATAATGCATTTTGTCACCTTTGATTGGTATGCAATCACTCACCCTCTCACCTGTCTTTTGGATGATCTTTGCAATTCTTGGGCATAGAAAATCATTCCACTTCTTATCTGCTCTTTCTCTACAGAGGTTCAGCCTCTTCATCACCCATTCTCTAATCCACTCAAGCATAGAAATGATTGGAAGTTCCCTTGTTTCAAGTATGCACTTATTAAACACTTCACACCCATTGTTTAATAGCATGTCACATTTAGGGAATTCTGAAAAATAGGACTTTGTCCACTGTTCTGGTGACTTGTTATCCAACCATTTCCAAGCATGCTCATTGAGACCTTTCAATGCATTCATTGCAATCTTGAACTCACCTGCAATATTCATTCCAAGCATGCTCATTGCAATCATAAACACATTTAGAATTGAAAAGGGGGTAAGATGGTTGCCTATCCTCACCATCAGAATCTTTGTATTCATCAAAATTGTGCCCAACATCAACTATATCATCATCACTTTCAATGCCCTCACCCTCTACCTTTTCAAATTCAGGCCCCTTACCCTCAATGCCCTCTGCCCCTTCAATTTCATCACACTCATTTTCATCATCACTAGTCATGGCAAATTCATCTTCTTGAATATCATCGTTTCTAGAAAGTTCATTTTCTTCATCAACATCCAGTTCATTCATTAAGTCATCAACATTCTCATTCAGTGTTTTGCCCATTAACTCAGGAAATTCAGCATACATCACCTCATCTACTACATCTACAACTTGCTTCTCAAATTTTTCAGCATAAACATTCAAATTTTTTGCATGTACATGTTTTAATGTCATTTCCCTAAACATAACATCACAATGTAGAAGCCTAAACCCATTGTTCTGAATTACATAGAATCTCCTATCCCATTCTCCTAATTCTACTTCAGTCCACCTATGCAAATCCTCTACTTCAACATTTTCAGCTTCAACATAATCATATTTAATATATGTCCCACCCAAATATGAAGCCCCATTTGAAGTGCTAAACTTACCTCCATAGTGAATGACAAGAGTGATGAAATTGTGCTCCTTGTCTGCCAATTTGCAAACCAAAAAAAAAAAAAAATTAATTACATACAGTCAACAATTTAGTTATTAAACACTAAATATTGACTTTCCAATGGACCACCATCTCTGAATTAGGGTTTAGGACCACATTACACAAATTATCTAACTGACATTTTTACTGCAACTTCAATAAATACCCTGTGTGGACCAACTCAATAAAGAAACCCCACCCACACCCACCAACAGAATAAAGAAAACTAAGCCCTACCCCCACATGCTTGAAAAAACAGGACATAAAACCTCTAAAGTGTGGAATCCAACTAATAAACAATAAATAAAACATTAAAATTGTGGAATCCAAGTAATAAACAAACAAAAAAAGTTCAGCACCCTAGAGTATAACCCTTTTCTAAACCAAATGGGGTGCACACATTCGACAAACACATCGCAGTCACAATACTTGAAAACTCACCATATCTGGGAGGTGGGAACTCCAGCACTTTCCTATCGCGTTTCTTCACCATTGTCTGAAAGTATATGCAGCTTCGGTGTGGCGCATTAGAATTTTGTGCGAAATCTGTGGTGGAAAACTCTCTTCTGTGGATTGAGTGTTCTGTGGGTTTGGGGGTGAAATTAGGGCTAGGTTAGTTTGATTTGGGGGAAATAGTTCATTCCCCTTTTTTTGAGTGCGAATTTCCAGGTGGAAATAATTTCGTGTTTTTTTTCTACTACGCAAGTAGAATAATACCACGTGGCGGATTTTAGGCCACACGTGCTTGGCACGTGCAATTTCGGCCCAAATAAGAGGTTCGGCTTAATTTGGGCAAGATTTGCATAATTTCAGATCAATAGGGGCAAAATTGCCAGCCCGATAAATTCATGTACAAAACTGCCAGACCCCCTAATTTACAGGGCAAAAAAAATAATAAACTCTTTAAATAATTTTACATTAGAATTCTAAACCGAAATCATATAGCTATACATAAAAGATTAGGAGTAGGACTCTAAATTAATATAAATTAGGGTTAAATACTTAAATCAACTTGTATTTTTCGTGTTTTTACACTTTGCAACCTAAACGTTATTTTTTGACAAACTGCAACCTAAAGTCTAAGAATTTTACAAATTGCAACCTCCAAAAAAATTTCATGCCAAAATTAGGGTTTTTTTTTATAGTTCCATAATTTTTAAGGTCATTTTAGAGTACCCAAAATTAGATTATTGGAACTCATATTTAAAAAAGTTTTTTTTACCCTAATGAAGCTAGATTGATTTAAGGGGAAAAAATCTTTTATTAAATATGAATTCTAATAATTTAATTTTTATTATTCTAAAATGACCCCAAATTTTTTTGAAAATATCGTGGACTAGAAAAAATTTGTGGAGTAGAAAAATTATCGTGGACTAGAAAATAATTTTTTTTTATTTGACTAGAAAAAATTCGTCAAGGCTGCAACATGTAAAATTCGTGGACTTCAGGTTGCAATCTGTCAAAAAAAAAAGAGAGTTTAAGTTGCAAAATGTAAAAACACGAAAAGTACAGGTTGATTTAAGTATTTAACCCTATAAATTATATATCCTTAATTATAAAAGAATATTATTTAAAGTTTTAATAGTAATTTAATATTTTTGATTAAAAAGTTATTATACACGCTCCGACGTACTTCTCTAACTCTATACTCGTGTAGTGTAAATATCTAATTAACCCTTCCAATAAGTATAAACACGATCCAAAATCTTTTCGTTTCCTAATCCTTCTCACCTTAGAAGATCGATCTACTCCTAGTCCATCACAATTCTTACATCTTTAATATTCCAATTACACTCTCTGATCTATACATATGATCAGTATTATTTTTTCTCTCAAGCTCATTTCATAAAAGAAGACGTTCAAGATGGCCGGAATTCAATCAACAAGCATGAATATGTTCCCACGCGACAAAGCTCAATACTCGATCATGGCCGGGCATGGCAAGAACAAGATCCATGGCAACGTGGGCCCTGATTGCATCTTCTTGGACCAGAAATCCAGGGTCAAACTCGCCCACAGTTCCCTCATATATATATGACCACCATCCTCACAACTCCGATCATCATTCGTCGGTGCTCGCCCAGGAAATGATGGCCTACTACGGAATCGCCAACGACAAAGCTACAGACGTGTTGATGTTCGGATTGCTGGCACTGGAACTGTTCTATGGTCGTCGGGTTTTCGCCCCTGGCTTTGAGGAGTTTCAGGTGCTGGTCAGAAATATTAGGTTTTTGGCAAAAGGTTCGATGGAGAAACTAGGGTTTCTGTCCTGTTTTCATGGACAAATAAAGAAGAAGAGGAAGGTTTCGAAGGAGTTGGCAGAGGTTATGGCGGCATGTCTGTCGAGGGATCCGAAGACGAGGCCGACGATGGATCAGCTACTGCAATTCAAGTTCTTCAAGAAAACATTTACATGTTCGAAGCTCATGAAGATTTATCTTGATTTTTATTTATTTCTTTTTTAAATATGCATGTAAAGTGAAAGTGATACAATAAAGAATAAACGTTAAGTTGAATTTTCATCCATATTATTATTATTTAGTCTAACATGTGATAATTATATTATATTGTTGATCTAATTTGGCCATTTATAATGAGTAAATTAATTAATTATTGATCGGCTAATAACATGACTTGAATCATTTAAATTATTCAAATAATAATTTATTTTTTAACTAATTTTTCAAAATACTCCCTCCGTCCTTGCTAATTTTGCTTACTTTCCTTTTTTGTTTGTCACAGCTAACTTTGCCAGCCCAAAAATGGCAAAGAAAAATTTACTTTCTTACCCTTCAATTTCTTTCATTTTACAACTTTTGCACTAAAAAAGCACACATTAATTACAAAATTGTCACTCAAAAACATTAAAATAACACATCACATCAAAGTCAACAGTTTTTTCTTAAACTCCGTGCGATCAAACCGTGACAAAGATAAGGGGGACGGAGGGAGTATATATCATTAATTACTATAGGAAAGTATTTTATTTGAAATATTGAAATGCATTTTTCTCATTAGCTGTAGAAATTTTTATTACAATATTTTAATTATTTAATTAGTTATTGAATAAAATAAACTTTTTCTTGAAAATATTTTTGTAATTACAATTTTAATATCTCAGAGACATTATCTTTAAAAAACTTGAAGTTGATCTCTTGTGAGTCCTTCTCATTTGCAACGACAACCGAGCACAATCGTGTTCTAGGACACTGTGGATAAAAAAAAAAGTCATATTTATAGCTCTAATTGATAAAAACATACTTATATTGACCGTGTCATGGGACACTATCGTGCGCCAAGACCGCTATTGTTTTTTCGTGCAAGACACGATCGTGTCCCAAAGTACGGTCGTGCGTGGAAAAAAATCACATGCTTATGACAAAAAAACACATACTTATAGTTGAAAAAGTCATGTTTATACACCGTGTTTGGGACACGGTCGGGCATGATCGACCATGTCATGGGATATGACCGTGCGTAAGTGCCGTTACATGTGAGATGGTCTCACATAAGTTTTTGTGAAAAACTTTAAAATTCCAATTTTAAAACTACTGATAAAGTTAACTTAGTCAAAAAATTATAAAATTATATATAGTTAGAACCAAATATATATGTGTACTTTTAAATTTTAAGTATTAATTTATAATCATAACATATATATATATATATATATGTGTGTGTGTGTGTGTGCGTGTGTGTATTTTGGGATTTAAAGAGTTGAAATGCAGAGTACAACAATTTATAAATTAGTGATATAACTGTGCATGCAACAAACAAAATTTGGTGGATAAAATATTTAAATGTGGATAGATTTGAGAGTTCAGTGAAATTAGCCCGAATCGATGCAATATTTTGTGAGAACAAAAGAGTGACGTTTCATCATTTTAATTTTGTATTTTATTTTATTATTATTGTTATCCATGGAAAACATTAATGAAACACAAGACACTAACTTGGAATAGAGGATTCAGATGAGAGTTTAAACTCACAAAAACTTCAAAAGTACTGTTTGACAAAGTTTAAAAGTAAAATCTTAATTATATTATTCTAAAATAAGATGTTAAAATAAGAGTATCCTAACTTAGTTCTAAAATAAATTGCAAATTTGGACACAATTACACAATTCTCATATTAACATCTTATAAATTCCATCAACCTATTTATCCAAACCCTTGAAATAACTTATTTCTAAGGATTAATTATAAATAACCATACAATCTATATACGTTTTTGCACTTAACTATCTAAGTTTTTTCAATTGCAATTAATCATTTCACCTTGTGAGAGTTGCACTCAACCATCTAAGACTATTAGAACATTGTTTTCGACCAAACCGAGTCACGTGTGAGGTACAACATATACTAATGAGGGTATTTTTTGTCATTTTATGTTTAATTTTAGGAAAATAAATAGAATTACTACTCCTAAACCCTAAACCTCTAGATGAATTGGACAATAAGAAGAGGTATCATGGGTGAACTTTGTCTTTTTGTCTGACAACTAAAATAAACACTTCATGGACTAATTTGAATTTAAAAGATATTTGGGCTCTCAAGAACTATAGAATACATTCTACAATCCATAATTTTTATTTCAAGATCCCTAATATCAATTAAAAATCCTTAATTTAGTTTCAAAATCCCCAATTTATTTTCAAAATTACTACCATATGTTAGGAATTATAAAATTTATAATTTATTTTTGAAGCTCTATTTTCTGTTAGTAATAAACATTGTTCAATTTGACATATATACATTATACATCCGAACATATTTTATATTTGTTTTTTTTTCCTAAATAAACTTAAAATAATAGAGATGCCCTCGTAAGTTGAGGGCGTACCTCGATGATTTGATATGATCAATAAATGGTGTTACGATGGTTTTACATGGTTAGCTGCAACTCACGCAGATGTGAGAAGGTTAGTTGCAACCGATCAAAGTTTAGTCAGTTAAGTAAAAAAAATGAATATAATTCGGTTACATGGTAATTTGATGGTTTTAAATGATCAATTGCAACTTACATAAAGATGAGACGGTTAGTTGAAATCAAATAAAATTTTGGTTAGTTAAATACATAATGAATATAATTTGGATGCATGGTTATTTATTATTAACCCTAAATTAAAATAAGCACATTATAAACTCTTTCAAATAAATTTAGGCAAAATACACTCCACGTGGGGATTTGAAGTTGGAAGATCTTAATTTAGAGACCCTCGCCTCAAACTTTAAATCAAGAAATTTGAACCTAATGTTAGTTTGGCCCACCTCATGTTATGACATTTAGATTTTGAATAGTTAAAATATGATTTTAAAATATAAATATTCAAACACAAAATTTTATACTTAGTAATTTCAAATCAATCAAATTTAATGTGAATTAAAATTCATGAAACCCCCTTATAACTCAAAAGATTTATTAAAAATGAGAGTGATAGTCTCAAATGTATACAATCGAAAGAAGCAAAATTAAATTGATTTCACTTTTTATATATGAATATAAAATACTCAATATCCCTCAAACCTTCCAGGTTGGGCCCAGCCCACCACGAGGACTAAATTTTCTGCATCAATTTCCTAGACCAGGCCCAAACATCAAAACCAGCCCAGATTCACCTTTATAAGACTTTCTATCTATACGGTGCCGTTTTGATTGACGGTTTTACAAAATCCTTTCAATTTCTTCATCTATTTTGCGCCATTGGGTTTTCATTTCCATTTGAACTTGTGAGCCAAACAAGGGTTTTCCAAAATCTCTCACTCGAAAATGGCTGGCGACGACGCAAAATTGGAGGGCAAGGCCTCTCCGCCGCCGATCAAACCCTAACTCCGTCGAAGCAACGATTGAGTCCTCCGCAGTGGCGGAGCCACGGAGTCCACTGCCACACCACAATACTAGTGGTGAAAGCTCCGCCGTAACTGACGACGGTGAGCGCAAGAAGTCCTTGGAATACGCCGACGAGTTGATGGCTCGTGGCTCTAAAGCTGCTAAGGAGCGTGATTATGCCGAAGCCACTGATGCTATACCGTGCCCTAGAGATCAGGTGATTGTTAGTTTCCACTATGCGGTTTAGCTAGCGTAATATTAGGATTATGCAGGCAATTCATGCTTTGATTTGATGTGTTGGTTTTTACTTCCGTAATTACTGAAACTGGTGAGTATGGTTTGAAATTTGATTCTAGGGTTGCACACTTCGGTGAACTTTCTCCTGAGTGTGTGCCGTCTTACTATAAGTATGGATGTGCTCTGCTTTACAAAGCTCAAGAGGAGGCTGATCCATTTGGTTCTATGCCCAAAAAAGAGGCTGTCTCTCAAGAAGGATTCAATGAGGATACTTCTGCGAAAGTTTCTGTAGATGGTCAATCTTCGGCTGCCTCAGCTTCGAGCAATGCTGAACAAGGTGGAAAAGCAAAATGTTCAGGTGATGCCTCAACTAACAATTGAACTTTCATGCTTATGCTATTTACAGTTTAGTCATGGAATATTTCAGTTCTATCTGGTATATGTGATTGTAACTTGTATGTGACTATGATGATATACTCTCTGTTTTTTTAAATCTGCACTATGCGATGTCTGATGAAAAAATACTGGGTGTGTTCTTTACTAGCGTTATCTCTATTGGAACTTAGATGTAGAAGAGAAAGGTGAGGAAGGTGGAGATGAAAGTGATGATGAACTTAATGAAGGTGATGAGGATGAATCTGATCTTGATTTGGCATGGAAGATGCTGGATGTTGCTAGGGCTATTGTTGAGAAGCTCTCAGGTGACACAATGCAAAAGGTGGCCATATTGTCGGCTTTAGCAGAAAGTAGCTCTGGAGAGAGGTCTGTGATCTTCTCTTATGGCATATTTACTTAACTCGTGTGATTTCTTGGGGATTCTTTGATCATGTAGAAGTTTTTGCTTTTTTCCAGAGGATGTTGAAACTTCAATGAGCGACTACTTGAAAGCCCTATCCATTCTGGAGCCTAGTTGAACCTGACAGTCGTCTTATTGCTGAGCTGTATCCTTTTTGAGGTTTTAAAGTGTAATTGTTTGAAAGTATTGTCTGTTTAAAGATTGATGGGATCTATATATTCTGTGCATACAATTTTAGAAGGCATTTCTTGTGTTCCAAATATTAGTACTGAAGCAAAGGGTGAAAATATAAAGATCCTTAACAGGTGAATTCAGGAATTTTAGGATATGCTTGTGTCTGGAAATTGGTTCTAAACCAGATGAAGCTATTCCATATTGCAAAAATGCTATTTCAGTTTGCAAGGCTCGATTGCAGCGCATTACTGACGAAGTAAAGAGCCTCTCAGCACCAGCAGAAACACCAGCTGCTTCTGAGACAGCTTCTACTACATCCCTATCTGGTGATTCTTCAGAGAAAGAAGCTGAGATTGAAACACTAAATGGTCTCTGTGGGGAACTAGAAAAGAAGGTAAGATTAACAACATCAACTATTGTGAAAATTCTGTGGCATTGCATTGACTGTTTTTCTTTCGGTATGCAGCTTGAAGATCTTCAACAGCTTGTCTCAAACCCGAAATCCATCCTCTCTGATATTCTGGAAATGATGGCTGCAAAGGCTAAGGCTAGTGCGAAGACCACTGTTTCAGCAGCAATGAGCTCCTCTCAGTTGGGAACTGCTAGTACCGGTAACATCGACTCTCCTACTGCTTCTACAGGTCATACAAATGGCGGATCAGGAGTGACACATCTAGGTGTAGTCGGGAGAGGAGTCAAACGAGTGGTGATGAGCTCGACCACACAATCAAGCCCAACTAAGAAACCTTCAGTCGAGCCATCATCAATGAACGGTGATGGCAGCACCTCCTGAAAACTTCATTGGCTTTCGAAATTTACATGATGACAAGTAGGGGTCGACACTGATGCGTAATGAAAAAGACTTGCAAATTGTTAGTATTCAACTATTGGCAGTTTATCTTTAACTAGTTTGTTGCATATTCTACTGTTGTATGAAAAAGTGTTATGTTTAGACTTGGTAGTGTGGATTGAATGTTATGCATTACAGTAGACAACAAAATGTGTAGTACTACAAATTATGTATTGTTGCTCGATCCCTTGAATTGATCTAAAGCATAAATTGAGAGTGTAAAGAAAAGGTGATAGACAAAAGTGGGAAGAGATGAATTCATTTAAGAGGGGCTCTATGAGGGATCCCTTTTCGGCTTCTCTTTCGTAGCGAGAGCGAGCAACATCGACGACTACCAGTCATCATCCTTTCTTCAAGCATCGGCAGCCACTGCTTCATCTCTCCAACATCAATATTGATCAGCTGCTCATCATCATGTTTCTCGATTCTCCTCTTGCGCTTTGATTGAGTCTTCTTCTTCGATTGACGACTCTTCTTCGGAATAATAGGTTGCAAGGGCATCATAGCTTGCTGCTGATGCTGATGCTCATCCTCATCCTCCACCACATTACCAGCTTCCATATACTCTTTCTGTTAAAGAAATATATATCATTCAAAATAATAAGGAATATTTACTAACTATGCAAATATATAATCTACCCACAAAATCATATATATATATATATATATATTCAAATAAATTCCAAGATATATCGTTGAAAGCTGTAGGTACGTACCTTGCAATTGATAGAACAAAATCGGAATCCTTGGCCGTCAGTTTCGGCCATGAGCTGGCGTTGGCATGTCACACATTTGTTGCGAATGTGAGGTTTCTTCACTCCTGCGAGGTTGGGGTTGAGGAACACAATGGGGTTATGGTTTATTACGTATTTTTGAATATCCTTTACATCCAAATATTGGCTGATCTCTGCTCGTTTAATGGCCGCTCTTCCTGAACATTTCGTCACCTAAAGAAAAGATGAAATAAACATTTATGCAGGCAGCATGGGATTAAATCGAATTAATTGAAGATGATAGAAATTAATATAAACAAACCTGCAAAACTATATGATGGGGTTGTTGATGCAGAGCTTTGTGATGGGATTCCCAACATAGTTCGCATTTCGGATGTTTGTTGCAAGTAGCACAGTAAACAACATAGTACTTGCTGCTCTTGTGATTCTTACACACGTAATCTTCTGTGTAAAATGGAAGTTGTAAGAATCGCCCCACCCATTCCACCCATGCATTTCCACCTTCAACTCTCGCCATTAACCCTGAATTAACCGATATAATAATCTATATTAATCTATTGTGTTTGTGCGTGTATATATATATATATATATGTGTGTGTGCGCACGTGAAGTATCTTTCAATTCGTTTCCTTGTATAAATCTAATTACTCATGCCTCTTTTCAGGATTTATTTATTCCTTGTATAACTCTAAATCTTTCAATTCTATTAATGTTACCTTAAATTATCTACAAAACTATTAATGAACTCATGAACATAATTTAATTCTTTGATTTTCTTGGATATGATATGAAGATAAAATATCTATCTAACCAATTAGATAGATCCCATATCTTATTCTCACAAATATTTCCATCTATCTAATTAAGATCCCATATCATCTTATTACTTATTCTCACAACTATTTTCTCTCATATTAACCGAAAAGAACTAATTTTACCTCACCACAACTCTAACGTCTACTATTATATATTTTATCTGCTATCAACTTTTAGAATACACAACTACTACACATTTATTTTATAAGAAAAAATTAAAATTGGATAAATGTATTTTATTAACATTATTCTCACATTAAATAATATTTTAAATATTAAAAAAAAAAAAAAGTTGCCAATCACATCTCTCCTCTCTCACCCCTTCTTATAGGGAACAATTATCAACTGTAGGAATTCTGACACTAGCTTTTTAATTCAAATATCAATTTTTAAAATATCAATTTTTTTTTCTTAAAACACCTCCCCAAATCAATGAATCATCCACTGTAAGAATTTTGACACTAACTTTTTCATTAATTAAATATTAATTTTTTTTATTTAAAAAACACATTCCAAAACAATGAATATGAAAGTGCGGATCTGCAAAAACAAAAACAAAAATATCCCAATCAAAGTACACGGTGTTGTCAGCGGTGTCGACAACACCAGCGTAACACACAGTGGAAAAATGGATCGAAATTAAAGTTGCAGAACACAAACGATTTATCCACGAGTATACAAATACTCGTGGAATGCCTTCAGGGCGAAAACTTCTTTATTGATTTGTGTATGTGTACAAAGGAGAAAGAAAGATCTCTAAAAGAGATTCTTTCGAACAAACGACTCAATATGTCCTATGAAATGTATATGAAACCTAGGGACATATACAAATACTCTCAGTTGATCACTCCGAAGAACACCTATACTAAAAGTCAAGAGTATGCAAACTCTATGACACACAAGAAAACGATGTTGCCTATCGGTGTGAACAACACAACCTATGACACCAGTGTACTGCCTTATACTAGACTGCTTTAGCTCTCGATTCTATTGTATCTTTGATCTTCAGCAGCTTCACCTATTTATAGACCTTGAAGTACACTTGGTGAACTCCACTTCCCATGATCTTGAAGTACACTTGGTAATTGTTGTTGTTATTGTTGTTGTTGTTGTTGTTGTTGTTGTTGTTATTCTTATTATTATTATTATTATTATTATATTATTATTATATATATATTATTATTATTATTATTATTATTATTATTATTATTTTATTATTTATTTATTATTATTATATTATTATTATTATTATTATTATTATCTTATTCTTATTCTTATTCTTATTATTATTATTATATTATTATTATTATTATTATTATATTATTATTATTATTATTATTATTATTATTATTATTATTATTATATTATTCTTATTATTATTATATTATTCTTATTATTATTATTATTATTATATTATTATTATTATTCTTATCTTATTATATTATTATTCTTATTATTATTATTTATTATTATTATTATATTATTTATTATTATATTATTATTATTATTATTATTATATTCTTATTATTATTCTTATTATATTATTATATTATTATTATTCTTATTATTATTATTCTTATTATTATTATTATTATTATTATTATTATTATTATTATTATTATTATTATTATTATTATTATTATTATTATTATTATTATTATTATTATTAGTGTTAAAACAAAAGTAGCGAAATGGATACCCTTTGCCTTCATAATGATAAAATTAATCCCTTTTGCCTTAATAACATAAAATTGAATAATTAATATAATAAAGAAACTCAGGTTGAAAGACTTGTATATTATCTATTTGAAAAACATAAGTAAAAACAATTGAACTACATTAGTTAATCTCTCTCTATATATAATAATAATAATAATATAATAATAATAATAATAATAATAACAATTACCCTTAAAAATAGTAACCTCAAAATTTTCCCACCCATTTTAAGTTGTTAATTATAGTTGATATTAAAATAACACAATTATTTCTATACACCAAGTGCATGGGTCATAACTCATGTAATCCGGGTCATATGACCCGGGAGGTGATTTTCATGAAATTAATAAGTTAAATAGATTTACAATTTATGAGACACAATTTTAGCCCAAAGGCCCAAACTATAAGCCCAATTTATTTATAATACTTCATAACTTATAATTTTGAAGTTCATCTATAAAAAGGGGATAAAGAGAGAAGAGAATAGATTAGTACAACTTGTCAAATTCAAATTCTCTATCTCAATTCTCAATTCAATAATCAATTTGGGTGTACATAATCTCTCTCTCTATATATATAATAACAATTACCCTTAAAAAGT
>VALJ01000103.1:0-55689 GCA_005771605.1 Scutellaria baicalensis
CTTATCTGATCACCCTATCTCACAATATGTGTATATATATGTAGTCTGGCTGAAATTTAAATCAAATCACTCGATAAAACTCAAAATTGTTTGTTAAAAATTCGTTTTCATCACCCTATATCTAGTTTGTTACCGATTCAATAACTATATGCAACAAGTTTTGATATACCGTTAAGTTTAAAAAGATCTAAAGTTTAGCTTGAACTCAGCTTGATAAATATTAAAAAAAAAAAAAAAAGATAGAACAGAAGAAATAATATCAAATTAGTCGAGTTCGACAAACATTCATTGGATTCATTCAAGCTTGATTTCATTGCTAATCAAACTAGCAATAATTTGTGAAGTTCGATGACCATTCAAACAGGCTTGAGTAGCTAATATTTGCATCACATCCCAATTTAATAGACAAAGTTGCATGCATGCAGGTGAGTTACCTGAAGAGATTGCTAATCTGATAAACCTCGTTGAATTCTCAGTGGAGGGAAATAATATGTGCGGTTCCATTCCGCCTTCCATATTCAACATGTCAGATTTGCAGAAATTATTTATCGGACGCAATCGGTTTTCTGGTCCACTTCCATTGATTCAGCTTCCCAATCTTGTTGGCCTTGATGCGTATGATAACAATTTCAATGGCGTAGTTCCGAGCTCTATCAACAATGCTTCTAATCTTGAAGATTTGAGCATAAGCAGAAACTCATTCAGTGGTTCTGTACCCGATTTTGGTAATTTAAGATACTTGAAAAGGTTGGGGCTATGGGGCAATAAGTTGAGTGGGATTTCTACACTTGTCTCTTCATTAAGTAATTCTCAGGATTTGGAGAGGTTGTATTAGAAAGTGATGCACATTTCTAGAATTTTCTAGAATTTTATAGAATGATTTAGAATTGTATAGATGTATCTAGAGTAATCTAGGAAGAGAAAAGAATAATATAGAAAATAAGAATATTCTAGAGGTAGAATAAAAAAAGAGAGAAGAAGAGTATTCCAGAGTAATCTAGAAATAGAATATGAAAGAATACTCTGGAAACTTCTAAGACCTCCTATAAATATGGGAGGAGCTCATTTGTAAGAAAAGAACTAGAAACCAAAGTAATAAAGTGAAACTATAGCTTTCAAAATCCTTATCACCCTACCTCAAAAAACTTTCAACTATTTCCTACTAAATCTTTCCTAAAACCTCCCTCCTATCCTAAGTTCATATATACTAAAACACATCTCTCACCAATATCCAACCTTCAAATACCATCAGTGGTATCAGAGCCTGGTTAGATTTGAACTGGGCGTAAACTAGCTTCCGCAATATCACCAAATAAAAATTTCCCATTACCATTACTATACCTACAAAAATGTCCTTATCAAATAACAATCAAAGTCCAATCCCAATTTTCTCAGGAGAAAACTATAATTATTGGGGCATTAAAATGAAAACATATTTTATGTCCCAAGGTCTATGGGAGATCGTTGAGAAGGGATATACTATCCCCGAAGACACATCGTCTTTGTCTGCTACAGACAAAGAAAAATTAGACAAAAACGTGGAGAAGGATAGTCTAGCACTCTACATATTACAAATGGCTATGGTGGAGTCTCTATTTCCAAGAATCAGTGGAGCTAAAACGTCAAAAGAAGCTTGGGATACGCTAAAGGAGGAATATCAAGGAAGTGATAAGGTACGCAATCTCAAACTCCAAACTCTAAGAAGGGAGTTGGAAAATATAAAAATGAAAGAATCTGAGGCCGTAAAAGACTACTACACTCGATTAAGAGAAGTAGTTAATCAACTAAAAGGATATGGAGAAAATATCACCGAGAAGAGAGTAGTAGAAAAAATACTAATCACTCTCCCAGCTAAATATGATCCTATAGTCACTACAACTGAAGAAACTAAAGATATAGAAAAATTATCGGTGACAGAATTAATAGGCTCACTTGAAGCTTATGAGAAAAGATTGAGTATGCGTGAAAACGAATCAGTAGAAAATGCATTTCAATCTAAACTCAACATACGGTCTCAGAATTCTAGAAATGGTGGGAAGAAAAAAATAGAAAAAAATAAAAATCAAGGTGGCTGTGATAATTATAAAAGAAAAGATAAGTACCCACCATGTAACATTTGTAAGAAGACCAATCATCTTGAAAAAGATTGTTGGAACCGAGATAAACCACAATGTAAAAATTGTGGAAAATTTGGTCATCTGGAGAAAGATTGTCGCTTCAAACAAAAACACCAAGCTAATTACACCGAGGAGGAGCAAAGCAGAAACAACTTATTCTACGCATGCCATGCTGCATCAGAATTAAAGAACGATACTTGGTTCATAGACAGTGGCTGCAGCAACCATATGACAGGAGATGACAAGATCTTCCAAAATATCGACAAATCAATTAAATCACAAGTGAAGCTCGGAAATGGAGACCTAGTGAGCGTCGAAGGAAAGGGAACTATTGCGGTCAACACGAAGAAAGGTACGCGATTCATCCACGATGTACTGCTGGTCCCTAAGCTTGACACAAATCTACTCAGCGTGGGTCAAATGATGGAGAAAGGATACTCACTACTATTCAAAGGAGACTCATGCACCATATACGACGACAAGAATAAAAATTCTGAAATTGCTGTAGTAAAAATGCAACAACAAAGAAATTTTCCTATTCGCTGGCAGTACG
This sequence comes from Scutellaria baicalensis, assembly GCA_005771605.1. Classification (NCBI taxonomy): domain Eukaryota; kingdom Viridiplantae; phylum Streptophyta; class Magnoliopsida; order Lamiales; family Lamiaceae; genus Scutellaria; species Scutellaria baicalensis. The sequence goes on from VALJ01000103.1 coordinate 2,671, forward strand.
TTGAGGCAGCATTAAAAGCCCACGAAGATCAATCCTGGCCATGGCACCGAAGGTTCGGGCACTTCAACTTCCAAGGGCTAAAAGTTCTCCACCAAAAAAATATGATGAAAGATCTTCCAGCTATACAAATAAAAGATGACATATGCGGCATATGCATGGAAGGAAAACAACATCGAAAGTCATTTCCCTCCGGACAAACATGGCGAGCTAAGCAAAAATTGGAGCTAATCCATACAGATGTGTGCGGCCCAATGAGGACACCAACAGTCGAGAAAAACAGGTACTTCATTCTCTTTATTGATGACTATACAAGAATGACGTGGGTATACTTTATGAAAGAAAGAATAGAAGTCTTTAATATATTCAAGAAATTTAAGAATTTGGTCGAGAACCAAAGCGGTCGCCGAATCAAAGTCTTACGAAGCGATAGAGGTACAGAATACACCTCTAACGCATTCAATAAGTTCTGTGACGAGGAAGGAGTCAATCATCAATTGACAGTTGGCTACGCTCCAGAGCAGAATGGCGTGTCAGAAAGGAAAAATAGGACCGTGATGGAGATGGCGAGAACAATGCTAGCAGAAAAGAACATGCCAAAGGAGTTCTGGGCAGAAGCAGTATACACCGCTGTCTATCTACTAAATAGGTGTCCAACAAAGGCAGTACAAAATAAAACACCAATAGAAGCATGGAGCGGACGAAAGCCGTCAGCACAACATCTCAAAATTTTTGGGAGTATCTGCTACGTGCACATCCCAAAAGAGAAGAGACACAAACTGGAGGAGAAGACAGAAAAAGGTATTTTTCTTGGCTACAGCTCTCAGTCTAAAGGCTATAGAATTTATAGTCTTAAAAGTAAGAAACTAATTATTAGTCGAGATGTCGAGTTCGATGAGAATGCTACATGGAATTGGGAAGAAGAAAAGGTAGAAAAACAAAATATAATGCTACCACCACTACGACATCCTACCGAAGACCAAGGACCAGGTGCTCCAGAATCTTCTAGTGAAGCTCCTAGTGAAGCCCCAGAACCGTCTAGTCCGAGGACACCATCACCATCTTCTATCTCAATTGAAGAAGAATCTTCTCCAGATTCTGCTCCCAGAAAAGTAAGACTACTACGAGATATATACGAGAGTTGCAACTTTGTGACCCTAGAGCCCGAAAGCTTTGAAGTTGCCGTCAAAGAAAAAGAATGGGTAAAAGCCATGGAAGAAGAAATCAAAATGATCGAGAAAAACGAAACATGGGAGTTGGTGGATCTACCGAGCAACAAAGAAGCTATTGGAGTTAAGTGGGTGTATAAGACAAAGATTAACCCAGATGGCTCAATTAACAAACATAAGGCAAGACTAGTAGCAAAGGGTTACTCACAGGTACAAGGAATCGACTACAACGAGACTTTCGCTCCAGTAGCCCGACTCGACACTATTCGAGCACTTGTTGCGCTAGCTGCACAAAGGAGATGGAAGATTTACCAACTTGATGTGAAGTCAGCCTTTTTAAATGGATATCTTGAAAAGGAAATCTACGTAGAACAACCTCAAGGGTTCGTGATACGAGGGCAAGAAGATAAAGTTCTCAGATTAAAGAAGGCACTCTATGGTTTAAAACAAGCCCCACGAGCTTGGTATAGCAGAATCGACAATTATTTCACAAAACTTGGATTCAAGAGGAGCCCGAGCGAGCATACACTATACATCAAGACCCAAGGTACGAAAAATAAACTTATTGTCTCTTTATACGTGGATGATCTAATAGTCACAGAAAACAATGAGATAATGATTAAGGAGTTCAAAGAAGACATGATGAAGACATTCGAGATGACCGATTTGGGCTTGATGCATTATTTTCTCGGTATCGAGATAAACCAAAGAGAAGATGGTATATTTATCTCACAAAAGAAATATACCGAAAGCTTATTAAAAAGGTTCAAGATGGAAGGGTGCAAGACCGTTGCCACCCCACTTGACAGCTCTAAAGCACTACAAAAAGATGATGGCTCACCAAAGGCAGATATCTCAAAATTTCGAAGCTTGATCGGAAGTCTACACTATCTAACAGCGACTTGACCTGACATCATGTACGCAACGAGCTTCTTATCAAGGTTTATGCAGGATCCAAGTCAGATTCACTATGGAGCGGCAAAGCGAGTACTCCGATATCTTCAAGGAACTAAAAACTTCGGCATCTGGTATGAATCAACACCTGACTCAAGGTTAATTGGCTATACTGACAGTGATTGGGCAGGCTCTGTTGACGACATGAAGAGCACATCAGGGTACGCCTTTACAATGGGTTCAGGAATATTTTCTTGGGCATCTAAGAAACAACCAACGGTTGCACAATCATCAGCCGAAGCAGAATACATAGCAGCAGCAATGACTACAAGTCAAGCTATTTGGCTTAAATACATACTTGAAGACATGGGAGAGCCGCAGGATGATGCTACCAAAATCTATTGCGACAGTAAATCAGCAATAGCTATCGCAAAAAATCCAGTGTTCCATAGCAGAACTAAACACATAAAAATCAAGTACCACTTCATTCGAGAAGCAGAAGCAAACAAAGAAATCGAGTTGGAGTACTGCAGGACTGAAGACCAACTAGCAGATATTTTTACAAAAGCACTACCTCGAGGAAAGTTCGAGACACTACGAGGAAAAATTGGAGTCACAGAAATATGCATCAAGGAGGAGTATTAGAAAGTGATGCACATTTCTAGAATTTTCTAGAATTTTATAGAATGATTTAGAATTGTATAGATGTATCTAGAGTAATCTAGGAAGAGAAAAGAATAATATAGAAAATAAGAATATTCTAGAGGTAGAATAAAAAAAGAGAGAAGAAGAGTATTCCAGAGTAATCTAGAAATAGAATATGAAAGAATACTCTGGAAACTTCTAAGACCTCCTATAAATATGGGAGGAGCTCATTTGTAAGAAAAGAACTAGAAACCAAAGTAATAAAGTGAAACTATAGCTTTCAAAATCCTTATCACCCTACCTCAAAAAACTTTCAACTATTTCCTACTAAATCTTTCCTAAAACCTCCCTCCTATCCTAAGTTCATATATACTAAAACACATCTCTCACCAATATCCAACCTTCAAATACCATCAGGTTGGAACTATCACTAAATCCACTTAATGAAACTCTCCCTACTTCAATTGGTAATTTATCTTCTCTTCACTATTTCTCGGCGTTTGGATGCAACATTCAGGGTGTTATTCCTTCTGAGTTCGGAAACTTGAGCAGTTTGATATATGCTGAGTTAGAAAATAATCAGATCAATGGATCAATTCCATCTACCTTTGGGAATTTGAAGCAACCTCAGAAATTATATCTTTCTAACAATCAAATGCAAGGACATATTCCGAAAGAAATTTGCCAGATGAGTAGTTTGGGAGAGTTGGACCTTAGTGGCAATATGCTGACACATGAAATACCTGAATGTTTAGGTGAAGTTACATCTCTAACAGGGATCAAATTAGGCTAGAGGTCATCACCCAAATAGACTTGTCTTCTAATCAGTTCACAGGTGAGATTCCTAGTTTAATTGACCGATGCCAATCATTAGAAGTTCTGAATTTGTCGAATAATAAACTTGGAGGATATATCCCTGAGTCTTTGAGTGCTATAAAAGCTTTGAGGGTATTGAATCTTGCAAATAATAATCTTTCTGGATTGATACCAAAGCCTTTAGAAGGCCTTCCGCTTCAGTATTTTAATGTGTCCTACAATAAGTTGGATGGGGAGATTCCGAATGGGGGTTGTTTTGTAAACTTCACAGCTGAATCATTCGTTGGCAACCTTGATTTATGTGGTAATTCAACAAGATTTCAAGTCCCTCTTTGTTCCCAAAATCATGGAAGATCAAGACTGAAAAGTGTTGCCAGGTTGATTAAGTTTATTGTTCCTGCCTTTATCTCAGCTATCATTTTGGTGGTCATCATTCTCATTTTCATAAGGAGAAGAAATCAAAAGAGGGTTCAACAGCCCACTGTTATGTCAATTTCTGAATGGAAAAGAATTTCATATAAGGAACTTGAACAAGGAACAAGTTCTTTTAGTGAAACAAATCTACTTGGAAGAGGAAGTTTTGGTTCAGTTTTTAAAGGGACACTTTTGGATGGGATAAATGTGGCGGTCAAAGTCTTCAACTTAGAATTAGAAGGGGCTATCAAGAGTTTCGATACTGAAAGCAAAGTATTGAGTTCAATTCGACATAGAAACTTAGTCCGTGTAATTGGATGTTGTAGCAACACAGAGTTCAAAGCTTTGATTCTTGCATACATGCCTAATGGGAGCTTGGACAAATGGTTATATTCCAACAACAATTGTCTGAATCTTATACAAAGACTAGATATCGCGATAGATGTTGCATTAGCCCTGGAATATCTTCACCATGATCATACATTTCCAGTCGTTCATTGTGACGTAAAGCCAAGCAATATCTTGCTTGATGAAGACATGACTGCTCATGTTGGTGACTTTGGAATTTCCAAGCTTTTTGACAGTGGAGGAGCTACCATCCAAACTAAAACATTGGCAACATTTGGTTATGCAGCACCAGGTAATACTCCATCTAGAATAAACGTGGTTTTATTATTTTGCATACTGATTAAGAAATCAATGAAAAGACCGATCTATCTTATTTATCTACAATTATTGTAAATAAATTTCCATTAATCACTTTTCATCTCTTTTAAGTTAAAAAGTAGGACAATTTTCATAGAATATAAAATATAATTAACGGTTTACTGACATCCTAATTTGACACTTTTTTTTTTTTTTGGACTAAAACAACATTTATTTTGGGACGTAGATAGAGTATGATTGAGATTTTTAAATTTTAATCTCACTCCATATATGATTTTGTTTATTCTTGATTCACTGATCTTAATTCAGAATATGGAACGGAAGGTATAGTGTCTGCAAACGGGGATGTATACAGTTATGGAATAGTATTGCTGGAGATGCTTACAAGAAAGAGGCCAACTGATGATATGTTCAGTGACGAAATGAGCATAAAGTTGTGGGTAAGTAAAGCATTACAAGAAAATGCAATAATTTATGTTTTGGATCCTGTCCTGCTATCAACAGAAGATCAACATTTCTCTGCAAAGGAGCAATGTGTCTCATCTATTTTTGAATTGGCAATGAAATGTTTGGCTGTTTCACCCGAAGAAAGAATTAACATGATAGAAGCAACAGCTGTTCTGCGCAGAATCAAAGCCAGATTTGTATCGAACACGACCAACCAAGCTAGGTAAAATGTTGTTAATTATTTTGATGAATTCATTAGTGCTAATATATTTCACTTAAAATAGCTAGCAGATGGACTGATATAAAGCAACTTCTTACAGCTCATCTCAAAGGACAGTACAACAACGTAGATGAGCATTTGATTTGCATTATTAATATCAGTTAATTAGTGTCCTAATTCCTCAGTTGTCATAGAAGCTGAACATTTCTACTTTCATTGAAAGCTTTATATAAACCATGATCAAGCATAGTTATTTCTTTCTCAGTGCCTTGTATGGATTGCAATTGCTTACATTAAGTTCGAACCTTGAGCATTTGTTACTGCATTGAATTAAATATATTAATTCTTTTTAGGAATATATGTTTTTTTGTCCTCAAACTTTGTCAGCTATAGATTAATCTTTGCCAGTTTTATGTAATGATTTTATTTTAGTTGTAGTACAATTTTACAGAAATTATTACCCAAATTGCCCAGTAATTTTGGACGGTTAAAAAATTCACGAATTTAGAACAATTTAACCTGAAGGACCAACATTTTAATCTTATATGACATACATATGTACACCTGGCTTCTTCTTATTAATTTGAGAGCTACCAAACTTTGAAATTAATATGCTTAAAATAATTCAAGTCTTCGAGTAGAGCTTATTATTTTCCATTTAACTTAAATCACTGGGAAGTATTATACTTCAAATTATTTTATATATACTTGTGTATATCCTTAGAGCTAGATATCATCAAATTTCTTGAAGAAAAGAACTAAAAGAAGATGAAGAATCCGAGTTCCTTCATTGCTGTTGCACTTTTAATATTAGTGAGCAGCTTTACCCAAACCTTAGCCCAAACACTTTTCAATTTGAGCACAGATGAATCTGCATTACTTGCCTTCAAACAATCCATCACTTCAGATCCTCATGGTGTTTTAACCAAGAATTGGTCTTCTGCAAATGGTAATACATCCATTTGTTTCTGGATTGGTGTCTCTTGTGGCATCAAAAACCTCAGGGTTACAGCCTTAAACGTTTCAAGCTTCGAGCTCAAAGGAACCATTTCTCCACATCTTGGAGATTTAACATTTCTTCAATCACTAGACATTAGCTCCAACAATTTCACCGGTTTGATTCCGTCTCAACTGTCAAAACTACGTCGTTTAAATGAGATAAACGTCGCATTCAGCAACTTCACCGGAGAAATACCATCATGGCTCGGAGCCTTATCTCAGCTCCAACATATATATCTGAAAAACAACAGCTTCTCAGGAAGATTCCCACTTTCTCTGCTAAATATTTCGAAGTTGCAAACGTTAGATATGAGCTATAATTTTCTTGATGGAAATATTCCAGACGAGATTGGCAACTTTTCTTACTTAGAAACAATTGACCTTGGAAATAACCAGTTTAGGGGGTCCATACCATATAGCATCTTCAACATGTCTTCTTTGTTAGAAATTAGTCTACGTTATAATAATCTATCAGGAAATCTCCCATATGAGATGTGTGATAATATTACTCCAAATCTTAGAAGAGTTTATCTGTCTGGAAATCAACTTAATGGGGAAATTCCTGCAAATATTTACAAGTGCAGAGAGCTGGAGGACTTGCGTTTGCCACTCAACAATTTCACTGGCAAGATACCAAAAGAAATTGGGAGTTTAAGCAAGCTTAGGGTTTTATCTCTAGCCTACAATGACTTCAAAGGTATGATCATTCTTTCTTACAATTTTAAATTCAAAATTTTCAATTGTTATTTTACAACGTTATTTAGTTAAGTAGTTTTGAAAATCTGACTTAAATGAGGTTTTTATATACAATTGTATTTCAACTTTTTTTTTTCTGTTTTCTTTTTTTAATAGTTTATCAGTTGGTTCTAGTAGCATTTGCTATTTGCTGAGATGATACAAATGTGGTGCTCTGTGTTTTGATTGTACATATACTGGCAAACTGATTTATGTGACATTAAATGACAAGGAGAATGCTATTTTCTCTCATTTATCGTTGTATAGATAATTTTTGTTTCGCATACTATAACAATAAGGCCATTTAACTATGCAAAAATATTAAGCCTTTGTACGTCATTAGAAAATGTACCGATAAAAACGTCATCAATTGAGTTCTTAAATTTTCGATCATGAGTGACCTTTTTTCCGTATATAACTTAATAGTTAACAATTCTTGCTGAAAATTGAAACAATATGCAGGATTACAATAGTCAAGAACCCCAGTTTCCTAAAATATATATGATAAAGCCAAATTATTTACAGAATCATCTAAAATCATTTTAGAACCTTCTTAGGCATATTTATTTGGATATTCCCTAATATTTTAGATCTAAGTTTTGACCAAATTCATCATTTCATCTGTAGCTTTCAAATCATATCAGGCTTTCATGATTATCATTGACTTTCACAAAATCTTGCATAGGTTGTTAAATTATATATTTTTTTAAATTGTACCTTAATCATATCTTTAAAAACATATAGAAGACTTTTGTGTCTTTATAAATTATCTGTCATTCTCAAAAAGAATTAAAATTGATACTTCAACAATGACTACAAATCCTAACCCTACTGCTTATAATTCTTCGTTAACCTTCTATTTATACTTAAAAAAAAAAAAAAAAAACCTTCTATTTATACTTATGAAATTTTCAAAATTAGTGTTGCTTGAGGTCTGTCGAAAACTGGTCACACTATTTCAATAATGTCTCCAATTTGAATCAATTTTTATTTTCAAATTTGCATATGTTTTCATACAGGCCATATAACTATCAAATTTATTAAGAATTTACAAACATGGTCTTCTTAAATAATAATTTATATTGACTGGGCTATTTGAATAAAAAACCCAATTTAAAATATGAACCAAATTTTCATGAGAGAAAACCCTCATATATATTGATACAAAATAGTGACAAGTTACCATGCCACACCTACTTTAATGTATGTATATTTCAATTGTGACATAGCTAGTTAAGTTGACTTTTACATAATGCATACAATCACTATCAATATACTCTTGATCGATTCAACAAGGGAGCTAATCATTGTAATCTTTAATTACTGTATACTATTAATATTATAAACAGTGTATATATTAATTCACTCATGATACGTGTGACAGTAGGATTGTATATTAACAAAAATTAATTATTGTTTACCCATTAACTTTTTAGTTCATATAATTTTAACTATTATCTTTCCAGGCTGTCAATTTACACTTTATCTTCTAAAATTTCAGAAGAAATTTAACACATAACTACTATCTGTTTTAAATAGCTTTTCAGATACTAATGTTATACCTTTTCAGATATTTCTAGTCCTTTATCTATTTATGCTATTCATTTTAGTCAAAAAAATTATTCAAAATTTCAAATAGATATCAATGTCATGATATAAAAGTATGAAAGTTTTAGCTAAAAGATATAAATGTTAACTATATATATATATATATATATATATACATATATATTAGAACGTATATGAACACGAACGTGGAAGATGCACACGCAATTGGACGTGGGGAACATGTTCGTGTGGAAGTTTCATACAATTGGTAAACAAAATTATTTGTGTTAGATGAAACATCAAATTAACAGAAAATGCAAATTAATTTTTCTATTGTCATAATTTGAAATCATTGAGCTGCCGTACAAAGTCAAAATGAATTAAATTGTCCTAATAGTTTCTTATACTTTTATATTCTAAACTTCTTGATTATCACATCGTTTACATTTATTAATCAGGTGGCATACCAAACGAAGTTGGAAATCTTACTTTCCTTCAGTTGTTACATCTTCATCGAAACCAACTAACAGGTATGTTCAAACTTTTTAAATTATTTATTTGTAGCATGAACATTAATTTGATTTAATGTATCTAATTGGTATAACTAATTTCTTGGTAGCATTACAATTTATATATATATATATATATATATACACATATTATATGTTCTATATAAAAAGGATTCACATAACTTTCACTAAGTTGTCACAAATTTTCTTATTGAATTCTTTATTAAAATAAATTCAATGGAAAAATGGCTGTTGATTTATCTATACTATATATAAAAAAGAAGAAGTTGACAAATTTTACACATTTGCCACTCAATTGCAAAATTGGAGATAATTACTAAAATATTGTCGTTGACCAATAGAAAAATTGTGGAAAAAAAAACTAAAAAACTTTGAGAATCTTATAGAACAAGTTTCATATATATTTTAAATATAATAAGTAGTCTTTTAATTTAATATAGGGGTAAAATGAAATAAAGGAAATTATTTTGGATGATATTATTATATGATTATGTCTTAATGATAAAAACATAATCTCATGCTACCAATTTGATTTTTTATTTTTTTTAAAAAATTTATTTGTTTATTTTATTTTTCAATTTCTTTAAAAATTAAATTTGTATATAAATACGTCCCACAATCATTCATATTACAAAATAATATTTTTTTTTCCAGTTAATAATTTGATACAAATCAAAAAATAAAACTTACATTTAGAAGATACAACGATACAATATTACAACTTACAAATAACAGGTTCGAAAATTAGAAACTACAATTTAATTAATACAATCAAATACAAACCATAAATCTAAAAAGAATTACAACTTATAATATAAATTAAAAATAATAATCAATACAACCTTAAAATTAAAAATAATAATCAATACAACCTTAAAATTAAAGAATAAAATAACATAAATACATATTATTATTTATATAAAATATTTTTTCTTAAGAAAATAGATTAATTAACGGTTCAACTGCCGGTTCAACCACTAGTTTGGAAACTGGCTTTACCCAATTTGTAATTACCCAAACCTTCAATCGAACCACATAACCACAGTCTACGGTTCTGATTTCAAATTACAAAACTAGGTCAAACAGTTTTTTCAAATCTCTAACCATGGTTCTCAGTTAGATATCGGTTTTCCGAATTGGATGAGCAGCATCTCAAACTATTCAAGCCCTTCAATGAATTAAGGAGAGCAAGTTATCATCGGTGGGGATGGGGATGGGGACGGTGACGAGAAGAAGATTATTCGATGAATAATTTTGCGAGTTAATTACTTTTTTTACCCAATAACTTTTTGCTACTGGCAATTTTACCCATTATCTTTTCGGGCTATCAATTTTACCCTTTATGTTTTGAAAATTCGGAAATATTACCCAAATTCGGCCCGATTTCACCTTTTGGGTCGAATTTGGGTAATATTTCCGAATTTTCAAAACATAAAGGGTAAAATTGACAGCCCGAAAAGATAATGAGTAAAATTGTCAGTAGCAAAAAAGTTATATCGCATTTCATCGACCTTTTCCAGCAATTTACATTTATATTTCGAGGCCCCACTTGCACCAATCGTGAATCCTGTTTTTTTTGAAATATCATATATTTAATCTTGTTATTTTATATTCATGCAATACTATTTCCAAATAATTACAATAATGAGTTAATTACTTTTTTTACCCAATAACTTTTTGCTACTGGCAATTTTACTCATTATCTTTTCGGGCTGTCAATTTTACCCTTTATGTTTTGAAAATTCGGAAATATTACCCAAATTCGACCCAAAAGGTGAAATCGGGCCAAATTTGGGTAATATTTCTGAATTTTCAAAACATAAAGGGTAAAATTGACAGCCCGAAAAGATAATGGGTAAAATTGTCAGTAGCAAAAAGTTATTGGGTAAAAAAAGTAATTAACTCTAATTTTGCTATAGCGAATCAAAATTCGCAGGAAAATACATCTTCCACACATACAGTTGTGTGACATTGACACTTCAGAAACATCGAACATCATTAGAATAAAGTGAATTGATTTCGGGATATTCGACGATTATGGTTCTTATGTGTAATTTGGGGAATTTTGCAATTTATTTCAGTATTGCTAATTAATCAAAATACAATAAAGAATCTAACATGTATTTTGCAACAGGGGACCTTTCATCTTCGGTTATCTTTAACATTTCTTCATTGACATCGGTGAGCCTCTTCAGAAATAAGTTGTCTGGAAACATCTCAAATTTTAACTATCCATCACAATTTGAGTACTTGGAACTTTCTACTAATCAGTTTACAGGTACATTTTATATCCTCATTTGCAATTTCTCTTCTATATTGTAAATATTTAGTAATGGAATCAGTTCTGCTATCTTACCCGAACTATGAACATATTGATATTTGTCGACTATGTCTGACGTATTAATTAATTTTGCTTTCCCTATAATAAAGGGATGAATCATTACTTGTTAGTGTGAGTATATCTAGAGCTGTCCACCGTTGACATTTTAACAGTTTCCATTCTGAATTAATTATTTTTTTCATCCATTAACTTTTCGGTTCTGACAATTTTATCAATTATCTTACTGGGTTGTGATTTTACCCATTAGCTTACTGGTTTGCGATTTTATCCTTTATCTTTTGAAAAATAAAAAATTTGACCCAGTTTCAGCCTGATTTGGCTGTTCGGATTAAATTTGGGTCAAATTTTCGGCTTTTCAAAACATAAAGGATAAATTCGCCAGACCGAAACGATAATGAATAAAATTACTAGAATCAAAAAGTTAAAGAAAAGATTAAAAGAGTAGTTAATTCTTATCACAAAAACTTTTATGCATCAGGTGCATGGATCCTAGATCCATGCACCCGACCCGACCCGCGCGTGTACGCGCTTCCACGCGCGTCTGACGCGCCCTCACGCGCTCCCACGCGCCTGAGTGGATGCGCACCTTTAGGTTACGTTAAGGATACCTTTCAGTTATGTTAAGGATACCTTTAAGTTATGGTAAGGATACCTTTCAGGGATACATTTCAGTTATGTTAAGGATACCTTTAAGTTATGGTAAGGATACCTTTCAGTTATGGTAAGGATACCTTTCAGTTATGTTAAGAATACCTTTGAAATCCTGATTCCAGGTTACATGTCATGTTATGTTAAGAATACTTTTTAGTTATGTTAAGCATACCTTTAGGTTATGTTAATGATACCTTTAGTTATGTTAAGAATACCTTTTGGTTATATTAAGCATACCTTTAGGTTATGTTAAGAATACCTTTAAGTGATGTTAAGGATACCTTTGAAATCGTGATTCCAGGTTACATACCATGTTATGTTAAGAATACCTTTTAGTTATGTTAAGCATACCTTTAGGTTATGTTAAGGATACCTTTAATTATTTTAAGAATACCTTTTGATTATATTAAACATACTTTTAGGTATATTAAGGATACCTTTAGGTTATGTTAAGAATACTTTTATGTTATGTTAGAGATACCTTTGTGTACAAAATGTGTAACACAACTACCTTATGGATAAGGTATCTCTAACATAACATAAAAGTATCCTTAACATAACATAAATGTATGCTTGACCTAAATTAAATGTATGAAATTTGGGCACAAAGGTATCCTTAACATAACCTAAAGGTATCTCTATACATTACCTAAAGGTATTCTTAACATAACCTAAAGGTATGTCTAACTTAACGTAAAGGTATGAAATCTGGGCATAATGGTATCATTAAGGTAATCTAAAGGTATTCTTACGCATTACATAAAGGTATTCTTACGCATAACAAAAAGTCATGACTAAAATTGAAAAAAAAACAAGCGCGAAAAAAAAAAAAAAAAGAAGCGGGTCGGATTACCATAACAAAAAGTCATGACTAAAATTGAAAAAAAAACAAGCGCGAAAAAAAAAAAAAAAAAGAAGCGGGTCGGATTACCCGGATCCGACCCGGGTGCATGGATCTAGATCCATGCATCTGATGCACAAGAGACTTACTCAATTCTTATATATATATATATATATATATATATTCCTAGATATCTTCTTTATTTTTGTTAAGATATGTCAAAATAAAGTCATATATAGAGAAAAAAAAAAAGAAAACTTTCAAGGTAGTATATGGAGATTTTCCTGTTCAGTTAATTAGCCAAAATTTAAGGTTTTTTTTTTTTTTACATTATATATCTGACGACATCGTTTCAGGTTTTATACCGAGGCATATTGGAAACATGACTTCAATCCAAACCCTTTCCTTTTATGCTAACAACTTGGAAGGTAGGACAGCAAAAACAAGGGGAAATATCAATTTAAGTTGCCTCTTTTCTATTTTGGTGCACCAATTTTGTCCTTGGTCCTTTAATTATTGATATTTTTTTTAGTCCTTTTTGATCGGAACAACCAAAATTACTGATGTGATCGTCTGAAAATTTGACGTGGTAATCGAAAAATTTAACATTGCTGTCAGAAAAAATTCTAACATGACAACCAGAAGGAGTAAAATTTGTAAAAACTCGATAGATAACATATCCAAATTTGAAATGATAAAGTTACTGCACCAAAATTGGAAATAATCTAAGTTGTCGAATTAAAACTGATATTAGCCCAAAATAAATTATAGTGAAAATTTTATTTCATACGGTTGGGTTAGACATAGAATTGAAGAAACTCCATGCTGCATACTTGGACAAATAATCGAAATGATTCAGATATTTATCTTTGGCAAAGGAAACAATAATTTTGTGTACTTGCAAGTGACGTTAATAAGCATCATAATTTTTTTTTTTAACTCATTAACTTTTCGGTTCTTCCACAATTTACCCATTATCTTTTCGAGCTGATGATTTTACCATTTATCTTCTAATTTTTTGAAATTTAAACAAAATTTAGCCTGAACAATCGAATCAGGCTAAATTCACACGTGATTAGCACGTGCATCCTAATTTTCAAACTATATTTGTCCAATAACTTATCTGTTCTAGCAATTTTACCACGTGATTAACACGTTCACCCTAAATTTATAATTAATTTTTAAAGTAAATTACGCACACTTGCAAAAGTGTCGATCAAGTATTTATTTTTTCTGACACAAAAGCTATATATATGCATAGGAAACCTTTATTGGCGATGATTAGAATTTATTACTTTGTTTATCCAATAACCTATCAATGCTGACAATTTCCTTCTCTATCTTTTTGATTTGACGATTTTATCTTTTCTCTTCTAAAAATATGGAAACGTAACTCAAATTAAATCCGAACGGCGAAATTGGATTTAATTCGCACATGACACCCTATTTTTGGGCTATTTTTGTCTGCCAACTTATTGATTCTGACAATTTTGCCCATTAACTTTTTGGGTTCTCTGTTCTTTTAGTGTGTCATGTGCCAATTATATATCAATTAAGCTCGTTTTGATCGTTAAGACTGAATTTGGGTTATTTCCGATTTTTCCAAAGATAAAAGATAAAACCTAGCCTTGTTACATTCTCTAGTCTTTCTCTCTCAATCTTCTTCCCATGCCAATTATATATCAATTTTGTATGCATGCAGGTGAATTACCTCAAGAGATAGCTAATCTGATAAACCTCGTTGAATTCTCAGTGGAGAAAACTCATCTGTCCGGTATCATCCCGCCTTCCATATTCAACATGTCAACTTTGCAGATACTATATTTGAATGAAAATCGGTTTTCTGGTAGTCTTCCTATGATTCAACTTCCCAACATTGATCAGCTTTACGTTACTGAAAATAATCTCAATGGCTTAATTCCGAGCTCTATCAACAATTCTTCTAAGCTTTATGATTTGAGCTTCAGCATGAACTCATTCAGTGGGTCCGTACCCGATTTTGGTAATTTAAGACTTTTGAGAAGGTTGGGGCTATGGAAGAATAGTTTGAGTGGGATTTCAACACTGATCTCTTCATTAAGTAATGCTCAGTATTTGGAGAGGTTGGAGCTATCAAGAAATCCACTTAACACGATTCTCCCTACTTCAATTGGTAATTTATCATCTTCTCTTCTCTATTTTTCGGCGTTTTCATGCAAATTTCAGGGAAGTATTCCATATGAGCTTGGGAACTTGAGCGGTTTGATATTTGGAGAATTATTCACAAATCAGTTCACAGGATCAATTCCATCTACCTTTGGGAAATTAAAGCAAATTCAGGTGCTAAATCTTGCGGAAAATCAATTGCAAGGACGTATTCCAAAAGAATTGTGCAAGTTGAGTAGTTTGGGCGAGTTGGATCTTAGTGGCAATTTGTTTACTCAAGAAATACCTGAATGTATAGGCGAAGTTCAATCTCTAATATGGATCAGATTAGGCTCAAACAAGTTGAATTCCACCATACCTTCGAACTTATGGAATCTCAGGAAACTGCTGACTTTGAATTTGTCCATGAACGACTTGAGTGGTCAACTTTCATCTCAAGTTGGAAACTTAGAGGCCATCAACGAAATAGACTTGTCTTCTAATCAGTTCTCAGGTGAGATTCCTAGCTTAATTGGCCGATGTCAATCGTTAGAAGTTTTGAATTCGTCGAAAAACAGGTTTGGAGGATCTATCCCTGAGTCTTTGAGTGATATCAAAAGCTTGAGAATACTGGATTTTTCGAATAATAGTCTTTCTGGATTGATACCAAAGCCTTTTGAAAACCTTTTGCTTCAGTATTTCAACGTGTCTTTCAATAAGTTGGAAGGGGAGATTCCGAATGGGGGTTCTTTCGTAAACTTCACCGCTGAATCATTTGTTGGCAACTTTGATTTATGTGGTAATTCAACAAGATTTCAGGTCCCTCCTTGCTCCCAAAATCGTGGAAGATCAAGACTTAAAGAAGTTGTCAGCTTAATTAAGTTTATTATTCCTGCCTTTATCTCAGCTATCATTTTGGTGGTCATCATTCTCATTTTCATAAGGAGAAGAAATCAAAAGAGGGTTCAACAGCCCACTGTTATTTCACTTGCTGAATGGAAAAGAATTTCATATAAGGAACTTGAACAAGGAACGAGTTCTTTTAGCGAAACAAACCTACTTGGAAGAGGAAGTTTTGGTTCAGTATTTAAAGGGACACTTTTTGCTGGGTTGAATGTTGCAGTCAAAGTCTTCAACTTGGAATTAGAAGGAGCTATCAAGAGCTTCGATACTGAAAGTAAGGTATTGAGCTCAATTCGACATAGAAACTTAGTCCGTGTAATTGGATGTTGTAGCAATACAGAGTTCAAAGCTTTGATTCTTGCATACATGCCAAATGGGAGCTTGGACAAATGGTTGTATTCCAACAACAATTGTCTGAATCTTATACAAAGACTAGATATTGCATTGGATGTTGCATTAGCTCTGGAATATCTTCATCATGGTCATACGTTTCCTGTTGTTCATTGTGACGTAAAACCAAATAATATTTTGCTTGACGAAGACATGACTGCTCATGTTGGTGATTTTGGAATTTCCAAGCTTTTTGACAATGGAGAAGCTACCATCCAAACTAAAACACTGGCAACTTTTGGTTATGCAGCACCAGGTGATATATAATACTCCTTTCTTCACCAGGAGTTTTAAAAATTTTAATTCACACTATTTCTATGATCTTATTAATTACCATAACCATGAACATGCATCTTGATCAGAGTATGGAACGGAAGGAATAGTGTCTGCAAATGGTGATGTATACAGTTATGGGATAGTATTGCTGGAGATGTTTACCAGAAAGAGGCCGACAGATGATATGTTTAGCGACGAAATGAGCCTAAAATTGTGGGTAAGTAGAGCATTACAAGAAAATGCAATAATTGATGTTTTGGATCCTGCTTTGCTATCAACAGAGGATCAATATGTCTCTGCAAAGGAGCAATGTGTCTCATCTATTTTTGAATCGGCAATGAAATGTTTGGCCGTTTCACCTGATGAAAGAAATAACATGATAGAAGCAGCAGCTGTTCTGCGCAGAATCAAGGCCAAATTTGTATCAGACACGACCATCCAAGCTAGGTAAAATGTTGTTATTTTGTTGACTTAAAAGATGCAAATATCACTTAAAATAGCAAATGGACTGATAAAATGCAAGCTGTTACAGCTCAGATCAAACGACAGCAAGGACATTACAGCAACGACGTTGGTGAGCAGCAGGATTGCCATGTAGGACAATCATGAATGCTTGTATTTGTATAAGTAGTACTCCACCAGTTCCATAAAAAAGTGTCATTATGTAGTTTAAATTTTATTTCATATTAAATGTTGTCTTAAACTTTTGTACATAATTCGATTTTCATCAAACAAGCAATTGACTGTATTTCATGTAATCACTCCAGAAGAGTATGATAAATTGATAAATAAAGAATTTAAGATAAGGCAACTTGTTTAATTCATTTCTTGAACAAAGTATTTATTCATAGAGATGAGTTTAATTCATTGAACATATATTGATATAAAATGATAATCTTCATTATGTATTTGTTAACCGAATCAGCAATACAAACTAACTATATATACATGCATGCAGTGCATGTGAGCTAAAGGCTATAATCCTATGTGATCAAGCTTACTGTGTATCCTTTATAACTACTTTAACTAACTCACACATTACATATACAATACACTACAATATTCCCCCTTTAAACCAAGCTTCACCGAGCTTCACCTCAGCTGGATTGAGCTTCACCACAATATATATGGATGCAACAATTCCATAATTACGGATCCTTATTTGCCAAAAATTAAAATTCTAATTACAATTATTATTTTCATCAGAATCATAGGAGCAAAAGCATTCCCTATCAGTTTCAGGTGCTTGATTGCAAAATCCATCTGGATGAGTGAAAGGATGAAGCAATCTGCAGTTTTCTTTGCATGCTTCGTCGTTTCGCCCACATCGTCCGATACCTATTAAACATCTCTTCATTTTTCTTCCTTGCAATGCTTCTTCATTAGCCATATTTTCTTCCATATCCCTGATTGCACTTGTGCACACTGCAAAGAATTATATTAATTAGCAAAGAAAAAATGAAGATAAATAAGTAAATTAATAGAAGGTACTTTAAACTAAGAATATTATAATTTGCATAACTAATGCAACTGAATTTAACTGAAAGAAATCAAGAAGTCTTACCAGCAACTGAAAGAATCACAAAGAGAATGAAGAATGTTGATGTGATTTTTTCCTTTGTATTGGATTTGAGATTTGCAAAGAAGTGTTTGATTTTAGTTTTTGTTGGTGAGATTTATGTGTGGTAGGTCCTCTTTTTATAAGGATTTGGATGTGCAAATCTGTTTCAGTAACTTTAATGCTTTTTTCTGTTTATAAAATTGTATTGATTATGAGATATATGGATGAATATTAGTAATTATTCATGGATTCTTCAATCAATTACCTGCAATATCTATTAAATATAGTATGCTTCTTATATAATTACAATTACATCTATACTATATATAAAATAGGAAAATTTGGTGATTATTACTAATTTGCCAATTTTCTTTACAAACTATCAACCAATATAAAAACAAAAAAAACAAAAAGAAAAAAAGTAATATTTTTTAATCTTATGAAATAAGTTTCACATATATCTTACATAATAATATATAAGTTATCTTCTAATTATATTATATATATATATATATATAAGTGTGGTTTGACACTCTCAAGTGATGACACTTGGAGCTCTACAAGCATGCCAAGTGTCCCTTCTCAAAACATATTTTATTTGTCAAATATAAAAACATTAATATCAATTAAATACTCACCTCACTACTCAACAAAAAATAAATATGTAAGTTACTAATGTTTGCTAATGTTGTATTGTTTTTCACTACATGAAATCTTTTCTTCCAAATTTGAATAATTATTTGTCCAACATTTCAATTTGAAAGGAAAAAAAAAAAAAGTAAACAAAAGGTTACATTAGCCTATATAATATGAAATTCTTATAAAAAGAAAACAAAAAGTACACAACAATGTTACATAAACCTTTATAAAATGAAATTCTTATGCAAAAAATAAAAAAATAAAAAAAATTGAAGAGTAAATATACTACTATTTTTCATTGAATTAAAACAAATAAAAAAAAGATGTTTAAAGATAGTAATACCTTACAAAAGAACATTTAGGATATTTCAGATTAAAAAATAACTTTAAAAATAAATTTATTTGTAGGATTCAAGAAAAAAAAAAGATAATATGGAAATATTGAAATTACTAATATTTTACAAAAAGAGCATTTAGGATAGGGTTAAATACATATGTGGCCCTGTAGGATTGGGCTCGGGCCAAATTTGACCCATAGTTAATCATAGTTGACCCACTTTAAATTTTCCGTCAAAAACTAACGGGAAAAAGACACGAGCTGTGCACGTGGCCGTTAATTCACAGGGGTTTGAACTAGGTGGGGTCACATCGCACCCTAATTCCCCAACTCGATTTTGAACCCTAATTCCACCCCTAAATCCCTTAATCGATCATCCCTAATTCCCTCACGCCTCACCGAATTTCTAATCAGTGCCTCCTTCCGCCATAGTCTCTCGCAGCGCCACCCCAAAAGTGTCTGGTGATTAGAGCTTCTGGACTGCTTCTCCTTCCCCAGCCCTGATTCCCTCACGAAGCCGCCTCTCGGTGAGGCACCCACTTAAACACTTACACCTCTGTAGCTGTAATGCCGGCGACGACGGCTACATCTGTGCGACCACCACACCGACCACCACACTACAAAGCTTCAGGCTACTGGACACAGCGGTGAGACTCATAGCTTCACGATTTCAACGGCGGAAGAGGGGTTGAGATTGAGAAGCAGATACTTAGAGACATAATAAGAGAAAGCAAGGGAGAGGGAACAGTGAGACCAGAAGAATGCTGTGTAGAGTAAGGATCTTGTTGTGGTTGTGAGCTTTTTTGCATTTTTGAGCTGGATTGTGTGTTGATTCAGTGATTTGAAGAAATTTCAAGTTTACGATAGCAAATCATTTTATGGTTGTTTGAAATTATAGATGAAGTGTATGAATGAGTAGAAGGCCAAGCTCATCGGGGAAATACCCCGCGATATGGGCGTGGTTGAGGTCAATGCCGGCGACCACCTTGGCGGAGGAGTTGGAGACGGAGAAGGAACAGAAGACGCCAGAGTAGGAGCAGACATTGGGGCCCACCCAGTTGAAAGTGAAGTTGAAGGGATCGGAGAAAATGGCCTGCTTCCATGCCTGCAACGCAATGTAGGCACTGCGAAGCCTGGGGTTCTCGAAGCTCAAGCTTATGGCGCCGTCGCTAATGGCTTTCAGATCGATGTTTTTATCCCCGACGGCGGCATTGTGGATCTGGAGGGAGAAGAGGAGGAGACAGAGGAGGGAGGGGCGGCACCACCGTGGCATGCGGAAGGAATCAAGATTGCAAGAGGAGATGGGCAATTAGAGCATAATAAATTGGAACAGTCTAGAACAGAGTGGTTTGAGCTGAAAATCGAATTGGGGAAAAGTTTTCCCACCAAATATCACTTAACGTTTTCCGTCCACTTCACTAACGGAGAGGACCGTTTGTTAACATTCTTAGGCTGTTTTCAAAACCTAGGGACTAAAATCGGCCCTGACCCATTCCTACAGGGCCATATTTGAATTTAACCCATTTAGGATAGTTCAAACTCTGACATTAACAAAAATAGGTGTTAAAAAAATTAGGATATGTTTGGGTTAGACATAAGTAGATTTTGCAAGTTTGAAAGTGGATTGTTAAAATGATGGAATTTGATAAGTTTGGGTTTGTTAATAGATTTTATAAAGTAAGATTATAATTAATTTATCATATCATATCAGGAACTATATGAAAAATAGATGATGTCATATTATTTTATTTGGAAAAAAAAAACAAATGTTTTTAAATATTAAGAAAATTATATATATAAAAGTATGGTTTGATACTCTCAAGTAATGACACTTGGAGTTCTATAAGCATGTCAAGTGTCCCTTCTTAAAACATATTTTATTTGTCAAATATAAAAACATTAATATCAATTAAATACTCACCTCACTACTCAACAAAAAATAAAGGCGTAATTGCAAAAAAAATCACCACTTTTTAAAAAATTGCAAATTTATCCCCACTTTTCAATAATTGTAAAAAAAATCACAACCTTTGTTCACTGTTGCAATTTTGACCACTTTTGTATTTTCCGGCAACCGGAGTCCACGTGTCCGGCTAACATGCCACGTCATCTCCAACAAAAAAAGATTTAAAAATCAAATTGCAAAATAAAATCACCACCTTTCCTAAAGTTGCAATTTAATCCCTACCTTTCAAAAATTAGCAAAAACATACTTCATTTTGCAATTTGAATTTATTCTTTGATACTTTAATTATCATAACAACATCACATAAACTAATGTCGTCTCTACTATATTAATTTAAATATTTTTTTAATTTGAAAATAATTAAATCACAACTCACAATTGCAACCTTTTAGAAATATTGTATTCTTGTTCTTTTAATTGTTGTGTATACGAGTATTAAACTTTTAAAAAATATTAAATTTATTTTTAGAGCTTATAAACTATCATATTTTATAAGATGTTTTTAGAGCTTATAAGATGTTTAATTTAATTTTAATATACATTGTTAAAGTGTTTGGGTAAATAAGATGGTGAAGCTTATAAGTTGTTAGTAATGACATTTGTATAATTTCAATTTTCAATGATTAAATTTGAAGATATTTTGAAAAATAAGCTCTTATTTTAGAAATAAGTTGAGATTTTCCAACTTTTCAAAAAGGAGCTTATAAGCTTATAAAATAAGATCTTATTTTAAAAGTTAGTCAAACACATTTGAGGAGCTTATAAACACTTAACATCTTATAAGCTCTTTTAAGGAGCTTATAAGCTTAGACAAACACCCTCTAAATATCTTATAAGCTCTAAAAACATCTTATAAGATACGATAGCTTATAAGCTCTAAAAATAAACTTAGCCAAACACCCTCTTAATCTACCAACTATTTTTATCCGAAATATTGTTGTCTATATATATGTGTGAGTACATATATATCATTATCAATCCATTCGATCAGTTATTAGACTTTATCACATTCACATGTGGGGGAGAAACACACTGAAAATTCCAAATTGTTTGCAAGAACGGATTTAGGGAGGGATGCACGTGGCAACTAATTAATTTGATATTCAAGTTGTCATTTAGTTGGACTTAGTTAATTAGAGAGGGCTGCCGAAATTACACAAAATTTTTTAAGGATTTGACTTTTCTAACATTGTATATAAGCAAATGTACTTTTCTACCACAAAATATAACAAAGTTACCTTTTCTACACTATTTTGACTCGGTCATGGAAAAATCATTAAGTAATGATTGCTTGATGATATATTCAATTTTATTTATACTTATTTAACAATTGTTTTATCCAAATACTGTAATTACAAATTTATTTGCTCTTTTTATTTATTCTCTTGTATTTATAGTTATTTAACAATTGTTTTATCCGAAAACTGTAATTAGTAATTTTTATAATTTCTAATTCATAAATTATGGTTCGATTAATTAGTACGAGAACCACTATAATATGTTAATTGAAGCAAAATAATTTATACTTAATTTAATAGAAATACTGAATATAATTTAGGTGGTTCGAGTGGCTCGATCACTAGTTAAAAAAATAAAAAATTTACAAAGTGATCGAACCACTATGTGAAATTCATAGTGGTTCGATCACTAGTTCAAAAAATCAAAAATTTCCAAAGTGATCGAACCACTATGTGAAATTCATAGTGGTTCGATCACTAGTGTAAAAATCAAAAATTTTCCAAAGTGATCGAACCACTATGTGTTTCACATAGTGGTTCGATCACTATTGAAAAAAACCAAAATTTTCCAAAGTGATCGAACCACTATGTCAAATTCATAGTGGTTCGATCACTATTGAAAAAAATCAAAATTTTTTCAAAGTGATCGAACCACTATGTCAAATTCATAGTGGTTCGATCACTAGTGTAAAAAACCAAAATTTTCCAAAGTGATCGAACCACTATGTCAAATTCATAGTGGTTCGATCACTATTGAAAAAAATCAAAATGTTTCAAAGTGATCGAACCACTAGTGGTTCGATCACTATTGAAAAAAATCAAAATTTGTTCAAAGTGATCGAACCACTATGTCAAATTCATAGTGGTTCGATCACTAGTGTAAAAAACCATTTTTTTCCAAAGTGATCGAACCACTATGTCAAATTCATAGTGGTTCGATCACTTTGGAAAAAAATGGATTTTTGAATATTTTCAGTTTGACCCCTGAAAAAGAAATTTTATTACATTTTGACCCCAAAATAAATACAAACCCTAACACTATTTCACCCCATTTGCGCCTCCATCCTCCATTTTCCTCTTATTACATTTTGACCCCAAAATAAATACAAACCCTAGCACTATTTCTCCCCCATTTGCGCCTCCATCCTCCATTTTCCTCTCAAATTTCTTCTCTCTTCTTCTCTCTTTCAAACATTGAAGTGCATTGGTAAGTTTTTTCTTTTGTACATGTCTTTCGATTAATACTTCAAAATGTTTAAATTATTTTGAAGTCTTTTGTTTTAATAAAATTGGAACTTGTATTTAGGTGTTAAATTTTGCATTTTGGTGAGTCCATCGATTTTTGGCAAGAAGATTGAATCTTGAAGGGATTTAGCAATGGGTGATGAGGTATGTTCCAATTTACACTTTTGCTTTGATTTGTTGAAGTATAGTTCGAACCACTTGATGTTTATAGCTTTGAATTGTTTAATTTGTTGAGTAATGATTGCAATTAGGCCTCTTATGGTTTTGTATGGTTCGAATTTTTTAGATTTTTTGAATAGTGTTTGAATTGTTTAATTTGGTATGGTTCGAATTTTTTAGATTTTTTGAATAGTGTTTGAATTGTTTAATTTGTTGACTAATGATTGCAATTAGGCCTCTTATTGTTTTTATGGTTCGAATTTTTGAGAATTTTTGAATAGTGTTTGAATTGTTTAATTTGTTGAGTAATGATTGCAATTAGGCCTCTTATTGTTGTTATGGTTCGAATTTTTTGAGATTTTTTGAATAGTGTTTGAATTGTTTAATTTGTTGACTAATGATTGCAATTAGGCCTCTTATTGTTTTTATGGTTCGAATTTTTTGAGATTTTTTGAATAGTGTTTGAATTGTTTAATTTGTTGACTAATGATTGCAATTAGGCCTCTTATTGTTTTTATGGTTCGAATTTTTTGAATAGATTTGCACTATTGTTGATTGCTTTGGGTTTTTTGAATACATTCGGTTTAGGGTCCATGGGTTCAATTGTTTTAAATTTTTTGCACCATTGTTTGAGTTGTTGAAGTATGGTTCGAACACTTGGGGATTTATAGCTTTGAATTGTTTAATTTGTTGAGTAATGATTGCAATTAGGCTTTATTGTTTTTTTGGTTCGAATATTTTGAGTCATAGCTTTATTGGTTTTTTGGTTCGAATTTTTGATTCATAACACTTGGGGATTTATAGCTTTATTGTTTTTTTGATTCGAATTGTTCAATATTTGTTTTAAATTTTTTGCACTATTGTTTGACTTGTTGAAGTATGGTTCGAATTGGGTGTGGTTTCTTCATTCCAATTGTTGAATATTTGGTTTAAATTTTTTGCACTATTGTTTGACTTGTTGAAGTATGTTTCAAATTGGGTGTTGGGATTTATAGCTTTGAATTGTTTAATTTGTTGAGTAATGATTGCAATTAGGCTTTATTGTTTTTTTGCACGTTTTGAATTTTTTGATTTAGATACGGGTTTCTTGATTCGAATTGTTCATTATTTGTTTTAAATTTTTTGCACTATTGTTCTTGATTCGAATTGAAAATTGCCGATTCTTGTTGCAAAAGTTTGGGTGTTTGAATTGTTGAATGTTGAAAATTGCAAATGTTGAATTGTTGTTGAATGTTGAAAATTGCAAATGTATATATTTTAATTTACTTGAATGTATACTGATTGAATTTTAATGATATACAGTACGAGCCGGTATGGGTACGCGAGGCTTTACAGGGTACTATAGCCTACGTAGTTGGCTATGTTCGTCTGAGCCTCATTGATGAGATCAAGGCAGAATTGCGTAGCATAGGACCGGACTGTGTGCAGGAGTTTCAGGGGACGTGTTTTGGACACTTCCTGCTGTGGGAAACCGAAAGGACGATCAGCAAGCAGTTTCTACATGCCCTTATGACACGCCAGGTGCATAAGGGACCCGTTCCAGCTGATGAGCGATGGTTCCATATTGGCCGAGACCGTCGCCTGTGCCGGTTCTCGAAGAGGGAGTTCGCACTGGTTACTGGGTTGCGTTTCGGCACTTCCGATTTTAATCCTTCGGCAGTCCACCATCCAGACGAGGAGTCACTCTATTATAGAGTTCACGGTGGTTCGTCAAGAGTGAAGGTGAACGAGCTACTAGAACGATTCACCCAGGGGGAGTGGAGACATTCTCGACAGGACAGTATCAGGATTGCGAAGATCCTGATACTGCAGTGCATACTTATGGGTGTGGATGCGGGCAAGTCTGTCGTGGAGCCCTGGGTGTGGGTTCTTGTCGAGGATGATGAGCAGTGGGAGAATTTCCCATGGGGCAAGTTCTCATATCTGAACCCGTTTGTTCCTTCCTAGAGGCTGCTCGACGGATTATGGAAAAATGGTTTGTCAAACGGAGACAAACGGCGGACTAAAGGGATCACCCTCTTACGAAGAACGTTCACGACAAGTTAATCGAGCGGCAGCGGCTTGGTCGACAAATGGATGTCTCTGAACTTGGGGGAAATAAATTCAAGGTTGTTTCCAATGGTAAACTCCATGTGGTGGACTTGGACCACCGTATGTGCACATGTTGGGAGTTCCAAAGCGAGTTAATTCCTTGCTCACACGCATGTGCTGCCATCAGGTCAGTCCACTTTTTTATCTTTGACTACAATTCTCTCGCCCATCCCATCTCTTGATTTTTGTTTGGTTTCACAGTTTTACGAAACGGTCGGCGATCAATTACGTGTCGCCTTATTACACGACCGGATGGTTGAGGGGAATGTGGGCCGCCGAGGTTATGCCTGTACAAGAGCCACAATACTGGAAACAACACGATGTCGTTCATCTACAACTGTGTACGGCTCCAGAGAATCCAAGACAGGCCGGTCGACCTAAAAGTACCCGTATACCTTCTACGGGTGAACATTCTACTGGACCTCCTCGAAGGAGTGGGACATGCGGACGATGTGGAAGAGCTGGTCACAATAGGGCTACCTGTACGGAGTACATTCCCGAAAGTTCACACCCTATTTTGGATGAGCTTGAGGAGGATGATCCTATCAATAGTGGTCACGTACCTACGAGGAGGAAAAAAAAGACATGTTCATTGTGCGGTTCTGATTCACATACGAAGAGGAGGTGCCCTACGTATTTGGCGCGACCTTGAAACACAGTTGTATAAGTACATATGTATATGCTTAGAAAAATTGGTTTTTACACAAGTGATCGAACCACTATGAATTTGACATAGTGGTTCGATCACTTTGGAAAATTTTGATTTTTTTCAATAGTGATCGAACCACTATGAATTTGACATAGTGGTTCGATCACTTTGGAAAATTTTGGTTTTTTTCAATAGTGATCGAACCACTATGAATTTGACATAGTGGTTCGATCACTTTGGAAAATTTTGGTTTTTTTCAATAGTGATCGAACCACTATGTGAAACACATAGTGGTTCGATCACTTTGGAAAATTTTTGATTTTTACACTAGTGATCGAACCACTATGAATTTCACATAGTGGTTCGATCACTTTGGAAATTTTTGATTTTTTGAACTAGTGATCGAACCACTATGAATTTCACATAGTGGTTCGATCACTTTGTAAATTTTTTATTTTTTGAACTAGTGATCGAGCCACTCGAACCACCTAAATTATATTCAGTATTTCTATTAAATTAAGTATAAATTATTTTGCTTCGATTAACATATTATAGTGGTTCTCGTACTAATTAATCGAACCATAATTTATGAATTAGAAATTATAAAAATTTACTAATTACAGTTGTCGGATAAAACAATTGTTAAATAACTATAAATACAAGAGAATAAATAAAAAGAGCAAATAAATTTGTAATTACAGTATTTGGATAAAACAATTGTTAAATAAGTATAAATAAAATTGAATATATCATCAAGCAATCATTACTTAATGATTTTTCCATGACCGAGTCAAAATAGTGTAGAAAAGGTAACTTTGTTATATTTTGTGTTAGAAAAGTACATTTCCTTATATACAATGTTAGAAAAGTCAAATCCTTAAAAAATTTTGTGTAATTCGGCCCATTTGCTCTAGTTAATTATGCCGTTTTATATATTTTAGGATTAATTTCATTTTTGTCATTGTCATATGGGTGTTATCCGATTTTGGTCATAGTATTTTCCGATTATCATTTCAGTGCTACAATTGAGAAATGTGTCTAATTTCAGTCATTTTTCGTTGTGATCACCATTTTTTCAGCCATGGAATTGGGCGGCAATTGTATGACGTGGCCCCCAAATTGGGATTCCAACGTAAAAAGGACTGTGATTAAATACATTTCTCAATTAATTGTAGGAGTAAAATTGATAATCGAAAAGTAATAGGAGCAAAATCGAACAACGCCTCCAAGGCAAATACCAAAAATGAAATTAACCCATTGCTCTTCACAGCTTCAACTATTTACAGACCGATTAATAATTCACAGAAATCCTTACTATGATATAATTACTTCTACTAATTGTCATTCAAATTTATCCAATCAATTTTCGGAACAAAAAAATAAAAAAAATTTGAATCAATGATATTTGCAATATAATCAACTGATACTTATGTTGATTGATAATTCAATGCATATTTTATAAATACATCACCCACCATTAAAGCCAGCTAGCTCTGATGAAAGAAACAGCATTAAAGTATCATTAATTTCTCCCAACTACTCAATGGGGTACATCTCTATGCGAAGGTCTTGGTACATTGATTAATTTGTCTACGCAAATGTCTTGGTACATTGATTATTTTGTACCTAGCAAACAAGAAATACTTTCAAATTGATGGAAAAATCACAACTTCACTCGATTTGTTATTTCAACCAAAAATTTTATTGTTAGTCAAAATAACCTAACTTTAATATATAATAAGTTTTATGAACTCAGTCAGTTTTGAAAAATATATATATTTGACATGTCCTATCCTATCGAATACATCAATTTCATGGAGTTTAACTTGATCAAGAATTTTTATATTTTCTTAATTCGAATCTGTAAATTCTTTTTTCAAGACTGATCGAGATCATACTACATATATAAAGTTATATTATATTGATCAATACTCAAAAACATTAAAATAACAATTAGAGTACTAAAGATTGTGTTTTTCCAACAACTAATCATATAATTATTGGTGCAAGTTTGAATACAAGACTATGGCACTATTTCATAAAAAGTCTCTTGTGGGGCAGAGTCTTTCACTCTTCCACTCTTTCAACTGTATATCTACACAAATTTCAGAGCTTGCATTAGTTATTAAGTTATTCCACCAATAATGCAATTAAGTCTCCATGGAGGCTTCTCTGTTGTCTTTTTCTCTTGCACTCTTGCTGTTAAACAGCCTCACACTCATCTCATCCACACCACTTTTCAATATAACAACAGATCAAGAATCCCTCCTTGCCTTCAAATCCACCATCACTTCAGATCCGTATGGAATCCTGATCAAAAACTGGTCCATTAGTACATCTGTTTGTCGTTGGATTGGTGTCTCTTGCGGCCTGAAACACCATAGAGTGACGAGTCTAAACGTCTCCAATTTCGGGCTAGTAGGAGCCATTGCACCCCATATTGGAAACTTAACATTTCTTCAATCTTTAGACATTAGCTTCAACAAATTCAATGGTGGCATACCTTCCGAGCTGTCAAAACTACGTCGTTTGGACGATATAAACATGAGATCAAACTCTTTGGAGGGAGAAATACCGTCATGGCTAGGAGCCTTATCTCAACTTCGAAGTATCAATTTCAGAAACAACACTTTCTTGGGCAGAATCCCTTCTTCTTTGTTCAATCTTTCGAGCTTGCAGATTTTGGACATGGGGTACAATTTTCTTGATGGAAAGTTGCCAGATGAGATTGGCAATTCTTCTTTTCTGGAACAAGTGATCTTAGTGGGCAACAGGTTTTCGGGTCGAATACCAAATGGTGTATTGAACATATCTTCATTGATAAGACTTGATATGAGATCTAATCTGCTATCAGGTGAGCTGCCAAATGAAATATGTTGCAATACTGATCCAAAGCTTCAAAGATTATATCTATCAGATAATCAGCTTTTTGGAGAAATTCCAGTGAATATTTACAAGTGTAAAGAGATAGAACACATACTTTTGCATGAAAATCGTTTGAGTGGCAAAATACATGGTGAAATTGGCGGTTTGCCAAAGCTTGGGATTTTATATCTGCAATCCAACAATTTCGAAGGTATTATTGATCTCTTTATTGATTAAATAGTTTATCAGATGGAATCATAAATAGTTCTGTTTGCTAATTAAATTAATATTTGCTTGTAAATATAATAATTAATTGTTTGAATATATAATACAGGTCCCATCCCAAAACAAGTTGGAAACCTCAGTTTACTCACACAACTATTTCTTTTCAATAATAAGTTAACAGGTAATAAGTTCAAAACTTTTTCTTCCGTTGTTTATATATAATTATATGGGTCAATTTTTCCTATGTTTTAGTCATGTAATTAATTGTTATTAATAGAGTTGAGGTATATAGGTGAGTCAACATTTGTCAGCAATGAGTCAGCTTAGTCAGCAAAGTTAAATTTGCTCAGAGCAGAGTCAGCAAGTTTGCATGCAACAATATGAGTTTTTTTTTTTTTTTTTTCCTGGATGATACATAAAGTTTATAAATTTTTCAAATTGCAAGCTATGAGTTTTTTCATGTCATTCGACATCCCATTTTCGTTTAAATTGAACTTGACTTAAATGAAAATGAAAAAGTTGATTGGAAGTTTCAAATATTAATTAGTTGAATTTTTATATAATGAGGTTTTATGAGGCTAGAAAGAATTTTGGATTGGACGGTTGGAATTCAGTGATATCGTGGGCTATCATTTGGGTCTAGTTTATGGTAAGCCTGTCACACTTAAAAATAAAATGGCCCATTCGATAGATTAATTTAAAATCGTCGTAGTAAAACAATGTGTTTAAAGTAAACTTTCAACTAATCTGTTTTCCTCCTAGATAGATATTAATGTGTTTACTGATGATGCGTACAACTTCAATATGATCCTTAAAATCAAATCACAAAATTTAATAAAATGTAATTTCTAAATATCACTGATGGACATATTAAAATATATTCTAGATTTGAACTACTCTAATTCCTCAAGCTTTTGTCTCATAAAATAATCTATCGTACACATAACTTGTTCATTGCTATATATACGTATATATATTTGTTATTTTGTATAAGAATAAATCTATATATAACTTAAAAACATGAAAAAAAAAATGAAGTACTAAGTTTACTTTGTGGACCTTCATATTCAATGGTTATGAAGTGTCGACCACCGTTGTCACTTTCCTTGACCTTTGACTCGAATAGGAACAAGTTGTTTTGTGTGTATGAAAATAACATGTTGAATTAATTAATTTTGTTTTATAATCATATTCAAATTGAAAAGTTTACTTTTGGATATTTAAATTTTCATCCAACTGAATTTGAACTTTAGATATTCCCGAGGCGCAGAATGACTTTCAAAGCACGTCCATTTTCTTCAACAGTTACACTACTTTGGATTTATCTGAATTTTTTGTTTTTATTTTTATTTTGATTCTATTGTTTCTCTAAATAAATTATTGGAAGAAGCTTATCATATCAACAATAGTAAGTTTCTCTAAATATATATATATATATATTCAACTATATCTATAATTAATTCTAAGAATTCACTCCTCCCACTACCATTATATTTTTAAAATTGATTAATTATGTACAATTTGATCATTTGTTTTGTGTATAATTCATTTTATATGTGAATTAGTGATGTCTATTAATTATAGATGTATATACATGAGTGTGAAATTTAAGATGAAATATATATTTAAATAAATATCATGATGAGTGAATAAAACTTATTTCTTAATTTGGTAAGGGGAAAAAAGGGCTAAACAGTTACTTCTAAATACTTTATTTAGATATCACATGCAATTAATCTCTTATAAAATAGTAGTAGATGTTACAAACCATGACCTTTGAAATATCAGTCCTCCTTATTTCATGCTGGATAATATAGTTTAGTTACATATAAATCCAACAATTAACTATTAAAACATACAAATATTATTTATATCGATATAGCTAGTTAAAATTGACTGGGAATTTGGGATCCCCATTTGGATTAAGGAGCCCAAAATGCTTCTCAGTCTCCTCTCCAGGCTTTTGATTCTCATCAAACATAGCAAAAATGTAGGTTTCAATTGGCTCATTAGGTCTTTTTGGTGTCCCTCCCTTCACCACTTGAACCAAATTGTTGATATATCTTCTCGCATTATCGACATTTGATACATCATCCAGCGTAGTTGCTTGTGGGGCCCGTCCGCCACCACGTCCCCCACCAGAAGACCAACCGGTCTCTCCTCCCTTTACTATCGGGGGAGCTTTGATGGCATCAGTACTGCTCAGTTCTGATGCCATCGAGGCAACACTTTTTTCAAGTGCTGCATTAACTGCATCCAAAAGTGCGTAGAAAAGATTCTGATACCTGACTCCGTTACTCGTGACGACACCCTCGAAAGAAGGGTCGAGAAGCGCGTAACGAATGTCGATGTTTCGATTGTACATGTAGGCGAAGTAAGGGTATATACTCGCGAACAAAGGCGCGTCGGTGTCCATAAGAAACCGGACTATGGGATTAATATAGGGAGCGACATTGGACCGGAACACTCCGTTTTTGTGCGGCCACGACCCCGAAGGTTCTAGAAGCTCGGTGTCGATGGCGGTGGTGACTCTGATGCCGAGGTTGTTAGCGGAGATAGCGCTGTGGATGTTCTGCATGGCTCGGAGGACGAAGGGCACGTACTTAGACGTGCCTGGGTTGATCGGGCTCACTTCGTTTCCGACAACGATGTGTCGGAACCTGACGTTGGGGTATCTGAGGATGTTGTCTCGGACCCAAGTGTCGGCGGCGGCTTGGTTGGCGGCGAGGCCCTCCAGCAGTGACGGACCCAGGATTTTAGTCCAGGGGGGCCCAAGTCAACCAGTCAAAAAAAATTCTTGAATAACACTGAATAGAAGTTTAAATTTATTACAATTTAGACATAATTAATATTACTTTATAAAATTATAATAGCATCCAAACTAGTAACTTAATAGCGTTTTCATTTTTGGTGCTGTCTAAAGGTGTTATCCGATCCTGATCCAATTATTTTTCAATTTATCAATTTTGATCCTGCAATTGAGAAACGTGTCGAACTACAGTCCTTTTTTTAGCTAGAATCCCAATTTTCCGACCACTTTTTATCGAGTGTCACACAATTGCCCCATAATTTCGTGACTGGAAAATTGTGATTACGGCGAAAAAAGATTAAAAGTGGACATATTTTTCAATTGCTGAATTGAAATTGATAATCGAATAATAACAAGATGAAAATTAATCACACAACACCTATTTTGATAGGACCAAAAATATTAATAGTTTTTTTTATAAAAATAGTTGAAATTACGAAAATACCCTTGTTTTTTTTCAAAATTTCAGGGGGGCCCAGTGCCCCCCTTGGCCCTTGAATGGGTCCGTCCCTGCCCTCCAGGAACCAGTTCAGGATGCCTACGGTGAGCTGAATGTTGGACCCACTTACAGCTTGGAGGGTTGCAGGGTCAGTATCGTAAATTCGCATGCGTTGGATGCCATACTGCTTGTATAGTTCCACCACTCGTGATGGAGAAGGCAGTCCACTTCCTTCTCTTCCATAGTCAACTCCAATTTGAGCAACTGCATCAATTAAGACAATTACTAGTTGTTTTGGACGAAAATACCCTTCAACTGGCCATAAGCTAACGTCGTGAACACTCATTTTTAGTCCTAGAGCTAGTGTCCTTGTCTTGTCCTGTAAAAATGTATTTCTTTTTTCAATTTTCGTCTTATAATTGAAAAATTCATCTAATTTTGATCATTTGTCACCAGATTTTCTATTTTTCGACCATATTTTGGCTTCAGATTAATGTACTCGTAGGAATGTGGTCAAAGAATTGATAATCCGACGAAAAAGGACCAAGATTGGACGAATTTTTCAATCAGCGAACCAATTGAAAAAAAGTGCATTTTTGCAAGACTAAAAAACGGATGGTAACTTTGGGGAGGACAAAAACCGATTTATAAGAAAACATTTATACCAGTGTTCTAGGGTATTTTAATCTTTTAAATGAAAATCGGTGAACTGACATATTTTCCTATCAGAAAGCGACAACAATAACAAGTATTTTTCTTGTGTGGGATATCTACATATACCACATGCAAAAAAGGAAAGAAATAAAACATAACATGTGTAGTAATGCTATATATTTTCGGGGCATGACCTATTCTGATTACAGATATATGTAAGATGAAATTAATTGAAAGAAAAAACAAATAAACCTGTGAAATGTAGTGACAATGTCATGAGGAGGGTGAATATGAGGATTGCAGAGGTATTCATGAAGTGGTTTGGTGTAAGAGCCATGGGAAGAAAAGATTAGGTTAAAGAAGTTATATCTTTTTGAAGCAAAGCTACTTGCCATTTTATAGAGGTTGGAAGAGTGCATGCATCAGCTAAAATTGTAGTCTTTTGCTGACTTGATCAACTTAAACTTTAATTTGTGGAAAATTTGTGGAAAAGGAGAATTTTGGACTTTTTTGGCAAGTTATGTGATTAATTAGTTACACTTCGATATGCTCCCAATTGAATAGTGTTTGGCCAATTCTGTTTTCATTAAAAATCTTTTATTATAAACTTATATGTCTTGTGTGATGGTTTTGATTTTAGAGAATAGTAGATTTTATATTGAAAATTGAGTTCCTAAAATGTTTAAGATGTTTGTACTTTATATTCATTATGAAACTTAAAATTATATAAATGGTTTAAACTACTCTCTCATATTCACAATAAGTGTTATTTTGGAACATTTAACGTGTGGCCCTGTTGTTTTTTTCACTTCTTTCCAACCTCAATATTAGCCCTAAACTTTGGGGTTATCCATCTTACATCAATAATAATCTTTACGAAAATGACGATAAAAATTTATTAAAAGTTATGACCATTACTTTCAAACTGTAAAACTCAAAGAATTTAATAAAACACTAGTCCTCAAAAAATAAATCTATATATATAAGAGAGAGAAAGAGAAGCGCGTCCCTTGACCCGGATCCATGCACCCGTTTCATCTGAGACTTACTCTAAATATTAATTTATTTAGGGATAATTTGATATCATATTTAATATCAATATAATTAATAGATGAGTGCAACACTATTAAAGATGCGTGTATATACATATATGTATATGTATAATATGTATTTAGTGTGAAATTATATGTCATCCTAAGTATTTTTTAAATTAATATTTGTAAGTATCTCGTCAACAAATTTTTTTATTTTTCATTTTTTACTATTTAATCCTTTTGATTTGATAATATAAATATTTTATTAGTTTATTCTCATTTTACTGATCTTAATTAAATTAATTTGAATTGAATATTTTTTTAAATACCAACAATAGATATCCAAACAATAATTTCAATAATAAATATTAATTTGCATGGGTATAATTTATATCATATATTTAATATAGATTAATAAATAAATATAACATTATTTAAAATGTGTGTATGTACACATATATGTATATAATATGTCGTAGTCTGAATTATATGTCATCCTAAATATGTTTTAAATTATAAATATCTCATAATCAAATAAAATTTTCGTCTTTTATTTTACACTTAGCCTAGGAGTACTTCATATATTTTTATATGAGAATGCACGTTTTGAATTTAGATGGTTCAGCTGATTATTTAAATTATATGTTTAGTTTCTAATTATTTTATTGTCATCATTATGATCACTACTACTACATTTCGAGTTTGTGTTGAGCTTAAATTGTAATGATCAATGTCGTGCTATATCAATTAATTTATGTGATACTTACAACAGAATAATTATCTGCCATCTTCGATGTTAAGCGATATTAATTTTTTTCTAATTCAATTTATTTTAAAATAAAAGTTTGAAAATATATAATTGACAGTGCTTGCATCAAGTTCTTAAGTAAAATTTCTAATTTTATTGTGTATTGTTTATATATGTACATATTCACAAACACACATATTTAATTTAAGCAATTGAATTTGATTTGTAATTCATATTTTTTTTAGTTTTTTGTAGTATATTTAATTTAAGTGACTGACGATATTTGTTTGTAGCACATATGATAAAAAAAATGTTTCAACTAAAAATGTTGTGTATAAAGAAGTTTAAAAAAAAAACTTACAAACTTGCATGTAAAATTTCCAATTTTGATTTGAAGATTATGATTGATACTTTTGTTTTTAATGTTAATCATAGATTAGTGAATTGATTAATGTGTATAATATCGATATATTGTTGTGACTTGAATTATCTTAAGCAAATTTAGATTCTCTTAGTTATTAAATATTATAATATCTTATATGTACTAAAATTACTTATACTATATTATCAAATAATTAATATTTAACAACAGTATAATATCACATACCGTGCATAACGCGGGTGCCAATACTAGTAAATAAATAACAAGAAAGACTTGGAGCACAAATTAAATGCTTCATCAATGGAAGAACATTAGAACGACTTGTCAGTCTTTCCAGTCAATTGTAGAGTAGATTTTAGTACTTCCATAGTAAATTAAAATTAGTAGTATGCCAATTGGATATTTAATTATATTATTTTGGAGTCTGTCACGTAATATAAATTAGTCATAGAACATAAAATTCCGATTAAATTAATTAAGCAGTGTGGAAAAAAAAAAAGAAAACACATGATCTGTAATAATTTAAATGAAAGGGGACTAAATTCAGTGTAAGCAAAATTCTTTTCTTGACCCATTCCGTTGTCTAGTTAGATTAATATATTCTCCAGACTGCTGCGATTGTAACATTGGAATAAACTATTTAATCATAGGAGAATTTAAGATATATGTAACTTAATTAAAAAAATGCAACAAATATTTATTCCACATAAAAAAACAAAGGATTGTGCAATTTCTTTTTTTAATATTATTGATTGAACAATTTTTCATGTATTATAACTAGTCCGTCTTAGACGTCATATGCCCTTTATTTATGAAGTTGGAAAAGTTAGGTGGATGGACAAGAAAATTTAATTTTTAAGAGATAATATATTTCAACTTTTAAAATTTTAGAATTGAATCCAAGTGCAGAATTAATCACATTATAGTTTGTCGTTGTTAGGAACATTCAGCTTAAAGTCATTCTCTTTTCTTGTGATTATTAATTGATAGCTTCTGGATTAAATCTTTAGGTTATGGATTCATCAGATTGGAGGAATTAAAATGAACTTCATTGAAGTTTATAGCAACAAATTTAAATTCCTAAAAAAAATCTAACAGAAAGAATTTGAACTATTTTTGAAGAATTTAATGTCTTTTAAAGATATAATCTAACATATATAATGATTACAATTTACAAATCATTTATTTGGTTGGCCTTTTAGCCATGGGCAGAACTAGCTAGGATCAAATGAAAGGGCCCTAAGTATTAAAGAACTGATGATCAAGTATTATTCTGTATAATAAAATTCAGAGAAATAACAAAATTGAATATAATCTCTGTTTCCTTGTACTGCTATTTCTGACTTTGGATTTTGGCATTGTTAGTGGAAAATGCTTTTCAATTTAGGTTATTTATTTTGATATATACATAATTTACATTTTATAATATTAGGAAAAAGATCTAGATATTATACATAATGGAATCACACTATGTGAATAGAATTTCAGTTGACGTTACAATACCTGTTCTCATGGGCCTACGGCAATTTAAGTTTGACTTTAACTTCCCAAAATTTCAAAAAAGAAAAAGAAAAAAAAAATGATTTCATGCATGCTTTAGTCATTAGGAAAAAATTAGGAGATCAAAGTGATGATTTGCCAACTCCTATATATTTTATCATGAGATCGCATGAAATCTCTTACAAAATAGATGTTGAAAACATGACTTTGGGATCAGTACTTATTCCATGTGGATTTATACATGAACAAGTGACATATAAATCCAGCAATTATTGTAAAATATATACATAACTAGCTAAAATTGACATTATATTTAGGTTGCCCCTCCGGCGAAAAGAGCCCGAAATGCTTCTTAATGTCTCCGGGCTTTCGATTCTCATCAAACATGGCGAAAATGTAGGTTTCGATAGGCTCATTAGGTCTTTTCGCGGTGTCCCAGTCTTTACCGCTTGTATCAAATTATTGGCATACATTTTTGCATTGTCGACACTTGCGCCACGTCCCCCTCCACTAGACCAACCGGTCTCTCCTTCCTTAACGAACGGGGGAGCCTTGATGGCATCAACACCCAGTTCTGATGGAGCGAGATGTTCTGTTACATTTGATGTTACATCTCCTATTCCAAATCAATCACCATCCGCCACGTGTATTCAATGACATCACTAATTAATACGTGACGTGTATTAAATATTATGTAACATGAGATGTAACACCATATGTAATAAGAGATTCAGACTCAGTTCTGATGCCATCAATCCAGCACTCTTTTCGAGCGCTGCATTAATTGCATCAAAAAGTGCTTAGAAAATATATATTATTATACTACTCCGTTTGGCATTGTTTCGGCCGGATAAAAAGGGTCTAGAAGCGCGTAACGAATGTCAATTGCTGGATTGGCCATGTAGGCGAAGAAGGGGTACATGTTGGCGAACAAAGGCGCATCAGTGTCCATGAGAAACCGGACAATGGGATTAAGATAGGGAGCAACATCGGGTCGGAACACCCCGTTTTCGAGTGGATA
Source organism: Scutellaria baicalensis (assembly GCA_005771605.1). Taxonomy (NCBI): domain Eukaryota; kingdom Viridiplantae; phylum Streptophyta; class Magnoliopsida; order Lamiales; family Lamiaceae; genus Scutellaria; species Scutellaria baicalensis. The sequence goes on from VALJ01000103.1 coordinate 40,839, forward strand.
CGACGAATTATCCTCTAGAACATTGGTGTCGATGGCAGTGATGACTTTGATGCCGAGATTATTATTGGAAATAGCGGTGTGGACATTTTGCATGAGCAAGACCAATCTATATATACATGCATGAAGTGATAATCTTCATTATATGTGTTAACTGAATTAGCAGTACATGAAGTGTATCTATATATACATGCATGAAGTGCATGTGAGCTAGGAGCTATAATCCTATGTAGTAAAGCTTACTGTGCACACTATTTAACTACTTTAACTAACAACACATTACATACACAATACACTATATTAAAAATGAACTTCATTAATGAAGTTTATAGCAACAAATTTAAATTCCTTATTAAAAAAAAAAAAGAGAGAAAACATCATTTTTCGTCCTCTATGTTTGGCGTTTTCCAATTTTGGTCCACTAAATTTCGCGAATCCAATTTCAGTACCGTAACTTCGTTTTTTGTCCGATTTGAGTCCGATTTTAGCTGAAAACTGACATGGCCACCGGAATCTGCTGACAAAGATTGGATACCTAGTCCCCGATTTTTTGGAGTGACATGGATGAGCCACGTGGCTGTCATGTCATTAATAAAATTAAATAAAAAATAAAAAATAATTAAAAAATAAAAAACACCTTCTCCACCAGCCCCAGCCCCCCGCCTCCTTCGCCTGCCGGCAACATGCTCGTCATCGTCGACCACCACAACTGTACAAATGCACAATCACCGACACACACACAACTCCCGACACACAGTTGGCGCGTTAGGAGAAACAACAGTGAAACCCTTGAAATCCGTTTTCTTGCGGCGAATTATGGGGAGAGTTACAACAATTTGTCGAGATGATGGAATTTGCAAACTGGGTTTTTCAAATACTTTTCTGGGATTTCTTGTTGAGATCAGTGGGCACTGAAATGATAAAAAAGATGAAGCTTTGAGAGGTGGTGGAGATACGCCGCCGTAGCTAGGCCTGAGGGTCCGCCGACGACGATCGTCACCGCTGCTTTTGGTTGGTTAATTTTGGTTGGGGGGGGGGTGGAGAAGTTCCAGAGTGGGGCAGATAGGGGGGGTGTTCGAGAAGAAGATGGACTTTTTATTTTTTATTTTTTTTGATTTAATTTTATTAATGATGTGGCAGCCACGTGACTTCTTCACGTCACTCCAAAAAAATTAGGGATTAGTATTCCGATCCTGTCATCATTTAATTTTTATGGATATGAATGCAGGAACATAATGATTTACACATTGCAAATCATTGATTTGGTTGGCCTTTTTGCCAAGGGCAGAACTAGCTAGGATCAAATGAAAGGGGCCTAATTAAGTGCTGAATAATTGATGGACAAATACTATATAATAAATTTCAGAGAAATAAAAAAATTGACCCCTTAAATTAGATTTTAATATTTTTATAATTGGCACTCACTGTTTACTAATCATAAAAATAGTCCCCAAATTATGAATTTCAATCAACAATCATTTCTATATATCGTTAAATATTGGCTACATGAATTGAGGGAATTACCAACTAAAACCTCGGATTATGATGATATTATAGTTCATTTAATTCCTCAAATCTATATGAAATATTACGTATAAAAGATGAAAGTGGCATGCTTTCAATTTTGATAATGAAATGTGAAATGTAGTTAACTCAGAAATCACCTGCAGGGTTCAGAACTGGAATCAATTCGAGGAAAACCGGACGAAATCGAACCGAACCGGGTCAAGTCTGCTCTCTGCAGAATCGGCCTAAGACAGTTAATTCTGTTAGGTTTTCTGCGCAGTGAACGGAACTTGTAACAGAAATTCACGCTTGATCGTCTGGAGTTTCTAGAAATTGACAGAGGGCTTTTATTCTACATATATAAGGGTGTATTCAGTTGTTTATTTCATTCAATTCCGTTGAGTATACAGTGATATTAGATTGTATTAGGGTTTGAGTGTTCTTGAGAGAAAACCCTAATTCTGGGAAAATCTTGTAAGCTGTAATTTCGTGCGCTTTGCTTAGTGAATTGTTCTGATTTCGTTTCCAGTGGATGTGGGCTGTGTGATTTAGCCGAACCACTTAAATCTTGCGTCATTTTCATTGAGTTTCCTTCGTTTTTCGATTGGGTCTTAATTGAAGTTCATCTCCATTGTTGGAGCTTGAAGTCTTGGTGTGTTAGCTGAGTTCTTGGATCAATTCCATTACAATTGGCGCCGTCTGTGAGAAGCAAGCACGGCCAAGATGAGTGGGATGAAGATGGACGTCGAAAAATTCTCTGGAGGAGGTGACTTCAACCTGTGGAAAGTCAAGATGGAAGCAATCTTGATCCAGCAAGGTTGGGAGGATGCGATTTGTGAGGAATCGCTGGCATCTGATTCTTTGACTGAAGAAAGGAAAATGGAGATATCGAAGAAGGCTCGCAGTGCCATAATCCTGTGTTTGAGCGAGAAGGCATTGAGGGAAGTTTATCAAGAAAGAACCGCCATTGAAGTCTGAAAGAAGCTCGAGTCGATTTACCAGACTAAATCCTTAGCTAATCGGTTGTTCTTGAAACAGAAACTGATATCTTTCAAAATTCCCGACGACAAGAAGATTCTTGAGAAGCTCGATGAGTTTAATCAGATAATCGACGAACTTGAAACTGTGGATGAGAAGCAGAAAGATGAAGACAAAGCTCTTCTTCTTCTCAATTCCCTCCCAAGATCCTATCAGTCGTTTAGAGATGCGTTGGTTTATGGAAGGGTGGTTCCACTAACTTTAGAAGAAGTTCTTGTTGCTATCAGATCAAGGGCCTTATCAGGTGTGATCGATCAGAAGAATCAGAATGTAGCTGAAGGGTTAAATGTGAAATTCAAAGGCAAGCCAAAAGGGAACTTCAAAAGGAAGGGTACACAAAAGGGAAACCAAAGCTCTAATCAAGGTAATTCTGAAGAGCAAGAAACCAGGAAGTGCTATGGGTGTCACAAGGTGGGACATATCAAGAAAAACTGCCCTGAGAGGAAACAAAAGGCTGCAACAAATGCTACCCAACAAGCTGCAGTTGCTGAAGAGTATGAGAAGGCAGACATGCTGTGTGTGGCTGAGAAGGAAATCTCAAATGAATAGGTGCTCGACTCTGGTTGTTCTTTTCACATGTGCCCTATCAAATCATGGTTCAGAGATCTTAAACTTCAAAGGGGAGGCATGGTGCTATTGGGGAATGATCAGGCCTGCAGGGTCCAAGGAATTGGAAGTGTCACATTAAAGCTTCACAATGATCAAGTTAGAACACTCCCTGATGTTAGGTTCATACCAGAACTCAAGAGGAACCTTATATCACTTGGACATCTTAATGAATCTGGCTATGAATTTAGCACTAACAAGAATCAGATTCACATATCAAAGGAAGGCAAAGTAGTGATGATGGGCCAAAAATCAAATGGATTGTATACTCTGATTGGAAGCACAGTAGCTGGAGATGTGGGCTTGGTCATGAGCAAAGAGGAGACTGAACTTTGGCATAAGAGGATGGGGCACATAGGAGAGAAAGGGCTGATGAAGCTGGCTCAACAAAAACTACTGGGAGAAGCATAGATTCAGAAAATTGAGAGGTGTGAGCAATGCATCCTTGGCAAATCCACAAAAGTTCCTTTTCCAGAAGGCCAACACAACACTCAAGGAATCTTGGAGTATATACACTCTGATATATGGGGACCTTCCAGAGCTGAAACCCATGGTGGCAGCAGGTATTTTCTAACCTTTATAGATGATTTTTCTAGAAAGGTATGGGTATATACTATGAAGCACAAGAGTGATACTTTTATGAAGTTTAAGGAATGGATTATACTGTAAGAGAACTTAACTGGTAAAAGAGTTAAACACTTGAGAACTGACAATGGATTGGAGTACTTGTCAGAGGAATTTCAAGCCTTTTGCAGGGAAAAAGGAATCTCCAGGCATAGAACAGTTGCTGCTAACCCACAGCAAAATGGAATGGCAAAAAGGCTCAATAGGACACTCTTAGAGAAGGTGAGGTGCTTACTCATTGATGCAGGGCTTCCAAAATCATTTTGGGGAGAAGCCATAGCTACTGCAGTTTACCTCATTAATAGAAATCCTTCATCTGCCATCAACTTCAAAACTCCTAATGAAATCTGGTATGGAAAACCTTCTACTTATGTTCATCTTAAAGTATTTGGTTGTTTGGCTTTTGCTCACATGAAGCAGGATAAGCTGGAAGCAAGAGCAATAAGGTGTATCTTCATTGGCTATCCACCTGGAGTAAAGGGCTATAAACTTTGGAGTTTAGAACCTGGAACACAAAAATGCTTCATAAGTAGAGATGTGGTGTTTAAGGAGTCAGTTATGGGTTATAAACAAAGAAATCAGATAAAGGAGAATCAAAGATCATCATCTGAAACTAAAGTAGATACTCATCAAGTTCAGGTGGAGTTTGGTGATAGAACTACTGAAGAAAACTCTGAATCAGAAACTGAAACAGGAAGCTCAGATGGGGATCAAACTGAAATTCAGGAAGATGGAGCTGAAAATGCAGGAGAATTGACAGATTACCTTCTCACCAGGGATAGGGTGAGAAGGAATATCAGACCACTTATTAGATATGCTCAGGCTGATTCAGTTTATTATGCTTTGAATGTAGCTTTGGAAGTTGATTCAGAAGAAGAGCCTAATAGCTACAAGGCAGCAATCTCATCTAAGGAGAGTGAAAAATGGATCCAAGCTATGAATGAGGAGCTCATGTCTCTTGAGAAGAATGACACCTGGATTCTGGTAGATAAGCCACAAAGTCAGAAGCTCATAGGATGTAAATGGATATTTAAAAGAAAAATAGAAGTCACAGGAGGTGAGCACATCAGATACAAAGCCAGATTGGTGGCCAAAGGCTTCACTCAAAGAGAAGGTATAGACTACAATGAGATCTTCTCACCTGTAGTCAAGCATGTATCTATCAGGTTACTTTTGTCCTTGGTGGTTCAAGAAGACATGGAGCTACAACAATTAGATGTGAAGACAACTTTTCTTCATGAAAATCTAAAGGAAACTATATACATGAATCAGCCAGAGGGGTTTGCTCAGCCAGGAGAAGAAAATAAAGTGTGTCTCTTAAAGAGATCTTTATATGGTCTGAAGTAGAGTCCAAGAGAATGGTATAGGAGATTTGATGCGTTCATGATAAGCATTGGAATGACAAGATGCAGCTATGATAGCTGTGTATACCTTGAGAAGAAAGAAAAGGAAGTGGTAACTTATCTTTTGATCTATGTAGATGACATGCTTATAGCAAGCAAAAGCAAGGAAAGGGTGAATAGATTAAAGGAGAAGCTCAAGTCACAGTTTGAAATGAAAGAGCTAGGAGATGCTAGAAGGATTTTGGGTATGGACATAAGAAGAGATAGAGATCAGAACAAGTTGTTCTTGTTCCAAACTGATTACATTCAAAAGGTACTTAGAAGATTCTTTATGCATGAAGCTAAAGATGTTATCACTTCACTTGGAATTCAATTCAAACTCTCAGTCAAACAAAAGCCTGAAACAGAAGAAGATATTAAGTACATGAGGACTGTGCCGTATGCTAATGCAGTGGGGAGCATGATGTACACCATGATATGCAGTAGGCCAGATATTGCATATGCTATGTGCATGGTGAGTAGATTCATGTCTGACCCTGGGAAGCTACATTGGGAGGCAGTGAAATGGATGATGAGATACTTAAAAGGAACATCCAATCTTGGTCTCATGTTCACTAGAGTAGCAAGCACTGAAAATATCCTTGAAGGGTTTGTTGACTCAGATTTTGCAGGCAACTTGGATACAAGAAAATCGATGACAGGTTATGTGTTCAAGTGTTTTGGGACAGCAGTTAGCTGGAAAGCCATGCAACAATCAGTCGTTGCTTTGTCTACTACGGAGGCCGAGTTTATTGCTATGACTGAGGCTGTTAAGGAGTCGATCTGGTTGAGAGGGATACTTAAAGAGCTGGGAATTAATCAGAAAAGGGTGGATATATATTGTGATAATCAGTCAGCACTTCATCTAGCAAAGCATCAAGTGTTTCATGAGAGGTGCAAACACATTGACATCAAGCTGCACTTTGTAAGAAACATGATAGAAAAGGGTGAAGTAATGGCAAGAAAGGTTAGCACTGAGGATAATCCTGCTGATATGATGACTAAGGTGTTGCCAGGAATTAAGTTTGCTCTCTGCCGAGATCTGGTCAAGGTAGAAAGCTGGAGTAAGGAACATGGCTAATATGTTATATTCTGAGGATTCGAAGTCAGGGTGATTTGCTAGTTAAGGTGGAGAATTGTGAAATGTAGTTAACTCAGAAATCACCTGCAGGGTTCAGAACCGGAATCAATTCGAGGAAAATCGGACGAAATCGAACCGAACCGGGTCAAGTCTGCTCTCTGCAGAATCGGCCTAAGACAGTTAATTCTGTTAGGTTTTTTGCGCAGTGAACGGAACTTGTAACAGAAATTCGCGCTTGATCGTCTGGAGTTTCTAGAAATTGACAGAGGGCTTTTACTCTACATATATAAGGGTGTATTCATTTGTTTATTTCATTCAATTCCGTTGAGTATACAGTGAGATTAGATTGTATTAGGGTTTGAGTGTTCTTGAGAGAAAACCCTAATTCTGGGAAAATCTTGTAAGTTGTAATTTCGTGCGCTTTGCTTAGTGAATTGTTCTGATTTCGTTTCCAGTGGATGTAGGCTATGTGATTTAGCCGAACCACTTAAATCTTGCGTCATTTTCATTGAGTTTCGTTCGTTTTACGATTGGGTCTTCATTGAAGTTCATCTCCATTGTTGGAGCTTGAAGTCTTGGTGTGTTAGCTGAGTTCTTGGATCAATTCCATTACATGAAATTCATGTTGCTTGTTTGGAGTTTAATTTCTAATATATTAATAAAATATAATGTAATTTTGATCCCTTGTTCAGTCCAGAGAATGGCATAATGGAGGTTTTTTTTTTATTTTTTTGCAAACGCTTTACATATGTTAATTGATTTAATTTTTTGAGTATTTTCCTCAAATTAACATGTATTTTTATGTAAAAAAAGACATTACTTTGACTCAATCATCAGTTGTCCATGTAGGACCATCTAATCTCTGTTTCCTTGTACTACTACTTCTGACTTTGGATTTTGGCATTATTAGTGGAAAATACTTTTCAATTTAAGTTATTTATTTTGATATATATATATATATACACACACACACATTTAAATTTTATAATGTTAGAAAAAAAATCTCGATATTATACGTAATGGAATCACACTATATAATTTCAGTTCACGCTACAACTTGTTCTCATGGGCCTATGAGCCTGTGACAATCTAAGTTTGACTTTGACTTAATCGTCCTCCCCAAAATAAAATTAAAAAAACCAAAAACATGATTTCATGCATGCTTCAATAATTAGGAAGAAAGAAGGTCAAGGTGATACACAATTTGCCAACTCCTATATATTTCATCCTCAGATCGCATGAAATCTCTTACAAAATTATATGTTGAAAAACATGTCTTTTGGATCAGTACTTATTCCATGTGGATTTATGTACATGAACAAGTGCCATATAAATCCAGCAATTATTGTAACACACATATATATATAACTAGCTAAAATTGACATCGTACTTAGGTTGCCCCTCCGGCGTAAACAGCCCGAAATTCTTCTCAGTCTCTCCGGGCTTCCGATTCTCATCAAACATGGCGAAAATGTAGGTTTCGATAGGCTCATTAGGTCTTTTCGGTGTCCCAGTCTTTACCGCTTGTATCAAATTATTGGCATACATTTTTGCATTGTCGACACTTGCGCCACGTCCCCCTCCGCTAGACCAACCGGTCTCTCCTCCCTTAACGAAGGGGGGAGCCTTGATGGCATCAGCACCCAGTTCTGATGCCATCAATCCAGCACTCTTTTCGAGTGCTGCATTAACTGCATCAAAAAGCGCATAGAAAATATTCTTATATACTACTCCGTTTGGCATTGTTTCGCCTGGATAAGAAGGGTCTAAAAGAGCATAACGGATGTCAATCGCTGGATTGGCCATGTAGGCGAAGAAGGGGTATATGTTGGCGAACAAAGGCGCATCAGTGTCCATGAGAAATCGGACAATGGGATTAAGATAGGGAGCAACATCGGATCGAAACACCCCGTTTTCGGGTGGATATGACGAATTGTCCTCTAGAACATTGGTGCCAATGGCAGTGGTGACTTTGATGCCGAGGTTATTGTTGGAAATAGCAGTGTGGACATTTTGCATGGCTTGTAGGACGAAGGGCACGTACTGAGCCGTCTCTGCTTGAGCCGGGCTCACTTCGTTTCCGACAACGATGTGTCGGAACTTGACGTCAGGGTAGCCGAGTATGTTGGCTCGGACCCAATCGTCGGCGTTGGCTTGGCTCGCGGCTATGCCCTCGAGGTCCTGGTTCAGGATGCCTACAGTGAGCTCGATGTTGGAGCCACTTACAGCTTGGAGGGTTTCAGGGTTAGTATCGTAAATTCGCATGAGTTGGATGCCATATTGCTAGTATAAAACCACGACTTGTGATGGAGAAGGCAGTCCATCTCCTTCCCTTCCATAGTCAACTCCGATTTGAGCAACTGCATCAATTAAGAAAAAATGTATATATCGATAGATGAAAGTAATTGATTGAAAAACTCATTTTTCATCCTCCCCACGGCTTTTTACTCCTGTAAAATTGCACTTTTGTTGATTTGGTCCTGTAATTGTAAAATTTGTCCAATTTTGATAATACTTTTTAAATTTTGGTCTTGTAAATGAAAAATTCGTCCAATGTAGATCCTTTTTTCGCCGAATTTATTAATTTTCAGCTACTGGTTGAGGGCGAGGGCAAGTGTAGTGCACTCGCTGGAATGTGGATGGAAATTTGAAAATCCGGCAAAAAAAGGCCCCAAACTGGGGCAAAATTGTCGTTCATAATACCAAAATTGAAAAATGCATTTTTACCAAACTAATAATGGACTGTGACTCTGCGGAAAGAAGAAAAATGAGTGATGGAAGTAATTGATCAAAAAGGGAAACAAATCAAATAAACCTGTGAAATGGAGAGACAATGTTATGAGGAGGCTGAATATGAGGAATATTATTGCAGACATGTTGAAGTGATTTGGTGTAGAAGATTAAGCAAAAAGAATTATTATATGTTTTAGAGGCTAAGTTACTTACCTTTTTATAGAGGTTAGAAGAGTGCTTGACGGGCTGAAATTGTTGGGCTCCTCTTTTTAATGAACATAATATGAGTATAAAATGAACAATTTTCAGAATATAATCTTATGTTTCGAATTTTAGGAGTTGTAAGGTTATTGGTCTCAAAGTTCAAGATGAATCTCAATCTTGATCTCGCAATTCATGAGCAAGACCAATCTCAAAGCACTTAGATTAATGTTTAACAATATAAGTGGATCCAACTTTAAACCAAGTAATTTTTATACATTCTTTTGTTATTTACATGATGACAATTTCGAAATATCAAAATTATTATATCGGCAAGTCAACCAAACACAAACTTTACGAAATCGAGTTATTAAAACAAAGAATATATATAGAAGTTGTGAGTTAATTATCATCATGTCCCAACTACGTGATGGTCGGGGTAGATCAGGTCATTGGTCAACTATTCAATTTTAACCTGGAATTAATTAAATGTGATGTAATAAATCTAAGAGAAGACTAAAACCCAAGTTCTATAAAAAAAAAAAAAACTTTTTAGTATTTCCAGTGAAACGTGCCTAATGGGGCTATATAACGTGCCTAACTTTTTAGTATTTCATCCTAGATCTAAAGTTTTTGGTTGGTTGCAATCAATTAATTAAGATGTTTGTACTATATATTCATTACGAAACTTAAAATTATATAAATGGTTTAAACTACTCCCTCCTATTCACAATAAGTGTTATTTTGGAACATTTAAGGTCTTGGCCCTAATTTTTTTTTTTTCACTTCTTTCTAAATCTACAACAAATATATATTATTATTTAACCTCAATATTAGCCCTAAACTTTGGGGTTATCCATCTTATATCAATATTAATCTTTACGAAAATGACGATAAAAATTTATTAAAACTTGTGACCATTACTTTCAAACTGTAAAACTCAAAGAATTTAATAAAACACTAGTCTTCAAAAAATAAATAAATAAAGAGTTTATTATTTTTTTTGCCCCGTAATATAGGGAGTCTGACATTTTTGCACATGAGTAATGTATCGGGCTGGAAATTTTGCCCCGTATTGATTACAAACTATGCAAATGTTGCCCAATTTCAGCCCAAATTGCTTAATTGGGCCCGAATTGCTGATGTGGAATAAAATTGGAATTCGGGCCAATTTTGACCAATTTTGTCCATGTGTAATATTTGATGATGTGGAATAAAAACAAAGTAAAAAAAAACAAAATTAAAAACATTTTTTAAGAATAAAAATAAAGCAAAAATCAAAATAAAAAAATGATCTCCCCCTTCCCCGCCGCCGTCGAGTTCAAGTTCGCCGCCGCCGTGAGGGGTTGCGATGGGGGTGGGTCTGGTCGGCGAGAAGGGTCCCTGCTCTATCTCTCGTCTCTGTTCTCCCAGCCGTCTCGGAATTAGAGTAATTCGAAGAGCAAGAGTAAGTAATTTGGAGCTTAGCAGCAGAGAAGGTGGTTTTTTGGCAGTGTCTTCGAGCTTATTATGGAAGCCGATATCCAGTTGTTAGGATTTCTTTGTTTGCAAAGTTGCCATCTCTCTCTCTCTCTCTTCGTTAAGCTCATCCAGGTCAGTTGGTTTACCACCAGCTAGGTGGCGTAAATTCACCGTCGTCACCGCCGAATAACACGTCGCAGTCGGTAGAAACTCTCGACTCCGACTTCGTGGTAATCCTCATCGCTCTTCTCTATGTGTTCATCTACGTGCTTGGCCTCATCGCAGTCGCTCGTTGTGCCTTGATCCAGTGCATCTCCGACAGGTCTCAAGGAGCTTCTCCTCCGTGTGCTTCCGCATATTGTCGCTCGAGATCGGCAGAGAAGCTCACTGAAATTGCGGTCGTGATGGTGGCGGAAGTGGCAAAGATCAGAAGAGAAGGCGTTTGGTGGTGGCGGTGGTGGGATGATGAAGAAGATGATCTTTTTTAATTTTGATTTTGATTTTGATTTTGATTTTTTTAATTTTTATTCTTAAAAATGCCACATAATATAAATAATTCAACGTGGCAGATTTTGATTGGATTGGCCCGAATTGAAAGCCAATTTTATTCCACATCAGCAATTCGGGCCCAATTAAGCAGTTCGGGCTGAAATTGAGCAACATTTGCACAAATTGTAATCAATACGGGGCAAAATTGTCAGGTCGATACATTCCTGTGCAAAAATGCCAGACCCCCTATATTATGGGGAAAAAAATAAATAAGTAAACTCATAAATAAATAACAAGAAAGACTTGGAGCACAAATTAATTAAATGCTTCATCAATGGAAGAACATTAGAACGACTTGTCAGTCTTTCCAGTCAATTATAGAGTAGATTTTAGTACTTTCATAGTAAATTAAAATTAGTAGTATGCCAATTGAATATTAAATTATAGTATTTTGGAGTCTGTCACGTAATATAAATTAGTCATAGAACATAAAATTCCGATTAAATTAATTAAGCATTGTGGAAAAAAAAAAAGAAAACACATCTTTAATAATTTCAATGAAAGGGGACTAAATTCAGTGTAAGCAAATTTATTTTCTTGACCCATTCCGTTGTCTAGTTAGATTAATATATTCTCCAGACTGCTGCGATTGTAACATTGGAATAAAATATTTAATTATAAGAGAATTTAAGATATAACATTGGAATAAAATATTTAATTATAAGAGAATTTAAGATATATGTAACTTAATTAAAAAATGTAACAAATATTTATTCCACATAAAAAAAAACAAAGGATTGTGCAATTTCTTTTTTCAACAATTTTTCATGTATTATAATTAGTCCGTCTTAGACGTCATATCCCCTTTATTTATGAAGTTGGAAAAGTTAGGTATGGATGGACAAGAAAATTTAATTTTTAAGAGATAATATATTTCAACTTTTAAGATTTTAGAATTAAATCCAAATGCAGAATTAATCACATTATAGTTTGCCGTTGGTAGGAACATTCAGCTCAAAGTCATTCTCTTTTCTTGTGATTATTAATTGATAGCTTCTGGATTAAATCATTAGGTTATGGTTTCATGATCAGATTGGAGGAATTAAAATTGATATAAAGTGATCATCTTCATTATATGTGTTAACTGAATTAGCACTACATGTAGGGGTGTAATATAGGCCGGCGGGGCAGGCCGACTCACAACCTACCATAACCCTCCATTTGGTGGGGCGGGGCGGGGCGGGCTTTTTTAATGGCGGGCCTCAAAATCTCAACCCAACCCAACCCACCGGTGGGTTGTGGGTTAGGCGGGCCGACCCACCAAATTATTCTTTAATTAATTAATTAATTTATTTTTTAAAATTTTCAAAGGAAATTTAGTATATATGTAACATATATATACATTTAATAAGATATATATATATATATACACCATTTAGTTACATATAATATATGAAAACAATTTTTAAAATAATTTCTATATATAAATTGTCAAGATCTCAGCCTCACCAGCAATACCAAATAAACTCAAATGGCTATGCAATTGATCCACCAAAACAGAGAATCCAAAACAGCAAGCAAAACAAGATAATTCGATCAAGAACTAAAACAAAAAACAACACAAGAATTACGTGGTTCGGCTTAACAAATGCCTACATCCACGGGAAAACAAGGGAGGAAATTCTTATTGCAAATCGAACCAAATCTTTGTTACAATCACTCTGCAACTCAACACTGAATCTAAGAAAACCCTAAATTGCGCAGTTCACTTTGATCTACAAACTCACTGAGTAAGGCTCTACTAAACAAAGTAAACTAAACTCCTATTTATAGACCTATCTTCAAGCTAACTGCAGCAACAAGAATTAGCTGAATCGGTTGAGAAACGAGCTTTGAATCTTAGCTAAAAGATCACCCCGTTCTTGATGATATCTTCCAGCTCAAACTCTTCTCTGCCGTAGATGAGATGGACGGCCCAGATTAATCCCAAGTCCACGGTTATCAACTGTAGAATAACGACTTGAAATCGCATCCTACGAAACGCGCTTTTATAAGTGTAATAGCGCCTCTTCTTTAGCCTTTGAGCAGGATTAATCTTGGCCATTGGATCAGATCGACGGCTGATATTAAATCCTGCAAACTAACAAAACTAACACAAAACATAAGAAATGAAACGCACGCTTTTATTAGTAAGAATGCGACTTTTCCTTTACTTAGCAAAAATGAAGAAAACGAGCTGAACACTTCTTTCATAATAATACATATCAATATTCTATAACTCATTGTTGCATGAGGTACGAATTATCATCACTATTAAACATTTCTCATTATTTTTTTTATAAAACAATGATTAAAAAATATATAAAAAATAAAGGCGAGCCAGCCCACGGGCCAACCCACCAAAAGCCCAACCCACCGTGGGCCAAACCACTTGACCCACTTTTTTGCGGGCCTAAAATTACTCAACCCAACCCCTCCATTTTTGTTTGGCGGGGCGGGCTGGCCTAACGGGCTTGGCTCGTTTTAATAACTCGTGACTTGAAATTTGCAATCTTCTATCAGATGTTTAATGGTATATATAAGAACCAATAACATGGACCACTGAGATTAATCTTAATAAAATACCTGTCAAGCTGTTCATACGGAGATAAATTTCCTCAATCACTGGTAGATTGTACAAAGAGAAAGAGAAATGAAAGGTACCTGCCGGCCAAGTATTAAAATATTGATGATCAAATATTATTCTATGTAACAACAGTAGTAAAATTTAGTGAAATAACAACTTTGATCCCTTAAGTTTGACATTAATAATTAATTACAAATGGTTCTCAATATTTACAAGTCATAAAAAATGGTCCCCAGAATTCAAAAATTTTCATCAAATTGCATTTCCGCCACTAAAATTCGGCTACAATTAGGTTTTTCATAAAAATCCAGATTTTGATTTTGGAGTTCATGATTTCATCAATTCCATAATGATATATTATGTGTAAAAGATGAAAATTCAATTGGTGATTGTTTGGAGTTTGATTTCTTGTATATTATTATTAAAATGTACATTTAATGTTAATCCATTGAATGTGATTATTTAAATGATTCAGATTCTTCGCATATTGACATATATGTATTTTACATGGCTAAAAAAAAATGAAAAGGACATTAATTTTGACTTGAGAGTCAATATATTGTCCATGCATGCATGTGGGACCTTATTTGTTATTTCTGATTTTGGATTGTGACATTATTATTATTATTTAAAAAAAAAAATGTAGTCCTAGATCTAAAGTGTTTGGTTGGTTGCAATCAATTAATTAAAAAAAAAACCCTACCTTAGAAAAAAATAGACTTGGAAAAATTCTTATGTTCCCATGCACTCACGGCAAGTTAGTACTTTTCCAACCATGACCAAAAAATTCGAATGTTTCCAACTATGAGTATATATAAACACACATATAATTTTACATATGAATCAATAATGTAGTAAAGTGAGTTAGATTAAACCAATTTATCAATGGACACAAGCTTATTTTCTTTTGCTCTTTCCCTTTTATTACTAAACACCTTCACACTCATCTCATCCTCAAACACTTTTAATATCAGCACAGATCAAGATGCTCTTCTTGCCTTCAAAAACTCCATCACTTCAAACACTAGTAACAACTGGTTCACCAACACTTCCATCTGTTCGTGGAGCGGCGTCTCTTGCGCCCCCAAGCACAGCCGGGTGGTGGCC